>APFE030857264.1:0-57462 GCA_000404065.3 Pinus taeda
ATGTACTGGGGTAAACTACAAATGAAGTGTTGTATTCACAAGCTCACGGAGATTGACTGAAGCAACGTTTATCTACTTGCGCTGATGCAAAGCAAGAGCGTTTTCGAAGGCTACCTGGCATAACTTCAGGCTCCGTCTAAGACTTATGAAACAAATACATCAACCCACAAAGAAGTTTGTTCTCCCCAGTATGGTCGCCAGTATGTTAGCGCTTGAAATTTCACCTCAAGCTGAGACAGGTAAACCTCAAGGCTACATCAAACCATTTAGCCTCGTAGCTAACCCTACGGGGCAGGAGAAGGCTCTCTCCGGTCTATCTCGTAAAATATTCAATAGATGAGATGACCAATAGGGTAACATTGATTTTAGGCTATTAAACTGATCAAAAGGATTGATTTGGGGTTTTTAGGGTTTTTGGTGGCAAATTGAGGGGATGGCAATTTTGGGTGCGGGGATTGGACACAGTTTCTGCAGGGGGTTCTTTGGGGCGAGGTAGGAGACAGTATTGATGGCTTTGATTGAGGTGGATGGTCTGGAATGAAAGAAAGAGAGATAAAGAGAGCAAACAATAACCTTGAATTCTCTTTAGACAGTAGAAAACATTGAAATTAAACAAACTTAAAAGCAGAGCATGGCAAGCATGAATTCTTACTTTAACACTTCATTTGTTTAATGCGCAGAAGTAAAGAAAGGAAATGAATCACATAACAAAGCTTACAAGAACATTGAGAAACACACCATCAACACATGAGTCCACAAGAATCCCAAAGAGGACTGCAAAACCCTGGTCTTCCTTAGCCAAAAATTACAGAGATACAGTGAAATAATACAATGATAGCTTCTCCCTCAAGAGTCCAACCATGAAAATGAGTATGAAAGTACATAATATAGATGATCTAACCTCTTTTCCTGCCTCTAGGGGTCGAGCTCACTATCCTAGGAGTTGTTTCAACCACTTCTAAACTTAGCACTACAAACTAGGCAATCGTAACAACTTGCCTCTATAAACTTGGAAACCAATTCATTCATTTAATTTTCACCTATTTCGTGAATGAATCTTTTAGAAGAGATACATAAGATTAAAAGTGTCATAAAAGTACCATAATTACATCAAAGAGAATCATCATTCACCTCAAAAAGTCAAACTGAGTCAAATCTGCGTTTTCTGGGCTGTACAGTGCATTTCTGGGCAATTTTCCCTGACATGTCGTGCCCCTTTGGAGCCATGTTTGGGGCACTTGCAGGTGGAAAAATTGGGCAAGAGTAGGCTTTTTGGAAATTTATGTGAGTCTACTTTCCAACCCAACTGGAATTTTTGGATTTGGAGTTCATTTTCCCTGTCATAAATCAATTCTCCCAAGACAGCTTTCTGCATTTCTCGGCAATTCTGCCTGACATGTCGCGCCCCCCTGCCTGACATGTCACGCCCCTTTGGAGCCATGTTTGGGGCACTTGAAGGTGGAAAATTTGGGCAAGCATAGGCTTGTTGGAAATTTCTGTGAGTCTACATTCCAACCCAACTGGAATATTTCCATTTGGAGTTGATTTGACCTGTCAAAAATCAAATCTCCCAAGACTGGTCAAAAAGTGCCATATGAGGCTGCCTCAAGGAAGAGTGTTGTTGCAGTCAACTTTTGAATGCCTTCCTCAACCCCAAATTTAGCTCATAATAGCTCATTGGAAAGCTCGTTGTGTCTAGTTATCATGTTAACCATCAAGAAAATCATTTGGCCAACCAAGCTAGGAGAAAACTTGATTTTCCCAAGCTCACTTCAGAGGTGCCTTTGATTCTCCGGAGGCAACGGTATTCTTTGACATTTCTCTCAAAAAATGAAACCTGTGCAAAAAGTGAAGGAGGATTTTCTTCTTTGGCATGTTTTGGACAAAAACCTCTCTCATTTTTCCCAAATTCATCTTTTATTTCTCTGGAACATCATTTTGAGTGCGACTTGTCCGAGATGTGAAACAGGAATTTTGGTCAAATGGAGCGAATGAGGGGCTAGGGGCTTCTACTTGGGGAAATTTTGGAGTGGTGAGGGATATTGGGGAGCTGGGGAAAGTTGGAATCTCATCGATGAGTGAGGGGAAAGGGTCCAAAAGGGAAAAACACAAGGGGCCCAACCAGAAATTGCCAGGTTGTTAGCTAGAAACTTAGGTTTGTGAAAAATGAGGAATTTGGCGGATCTAAGGGTATGGAAGTGGTTTTTGATAAGGTATTTAAGGATAGGGGAAGGTGTATTGAACATCGGGTACAAGTTTTTCTGGATGATTTTGGACCGTTCAAGAGGAAATGGCTTCAAAACCCTAGGAGAGGGAAATGAACTTGCCTAGGCGCAACTGAAGCATGAACAAGGTGTAAAATGACTCATTAGACACTGAGATGATAATGACAACCCTATGAATGATGATAGGCTCAGCTGAATAGTGACATAGGTTGGCATCTGGGCAACTTTGAAAAGAGTGAGAGCAAACCCTAGACCTAATACCTAGTGACCAAATTTTGCTTGAAGACTCACTGAAATGACAATATTTGACGTTGACACTTCAAAATCACTTTGTAACAGAAAATTTGATCACTGGAGGAAGGCTGGAAAGACTGAAACTAACAGACGTTGTGTGATACAGTGTAGCTTAGCGCTTGTGAAGAAGCCTAATGTAAACTGTGTGAATTGCAGAGTGTTAAAGCAGGCCCACTATTGTCAAGCTGTTGATAAGCATAAATCAGAGAAAATTGTTGGAGTTTGTCTTGCTTAGAGAACTAATGGATGAAGGAATTGAAGAACTTAAATTGAAATATGATAATGAATAACTTTCAAGAGAAAGTTGGTTTCAAATGTTGCAGGAAAAGTAACTCGTAGATAAATTGTTCAATGGAGTGGTAAACCAAGTTGAAGATGAATTGGGTAAGCCAAATAAAACTAAGTATAAAGATGCAATGGAAGAAAAGAACTCAAAGTATGATGATTTTGCAAATCTCACTAATGTTTACCAATGTGCAAGTATTGGTAGCAGCCAAGAAGAAGCAACAGAAAAAGAATAAAATAACTCAGTTGTAATGTCAATTGAAAAATACTTAAAAAAGATCATTGATGGAAGTGAACGTGTTGAGAAAGGAGTTTAAATGAATTGGCATCATCCTAGTCGTAACAAGGAGCAATATCCAGCGTTCATGATCTAGAGTAAGAAGAGGAAGAAATAAGTTTGGAGCAACAAGGTCAAGAAAAAATTTCATCAATATATTGTAGCAAAGAAAGTCAAAATGAAATATTTGAGTCATGTTTGTAAGCCTAGTTGAGGCTTAGACCATCAAGCAAGTGAACATTTAGGTCGTGATTAAGGGGAGGTGTTAGAAAGAATCATGCCCATTGTTCCCATGACAACGATGATTGTTCTATATTGTCAGTAGAAGTTAATATTCGTCGAAGTTTAGGTAGAAAATAAATGAGAGTCGGTGAAATCTCTGTAGATTCATCGGTTGGCTTTGTGTATAAATCTCCTTCTGTGGAATACAATCTATAAGTTTCTGTGTTCAATGTTTTCTCTAATATTTTAGAGGCTTTTTTATTATTCGATGGCTTTTTCTCCTTTTTTCTTTGTAATTTTTCCTTGTAAAATTCTATTTTGTATTTGGGTACTTGATACAGTCTTGTTACAAAATATTGGTATTTTTTAATGCATAATGCAACTTAATTGTAAGTTGAGTTAGCTAATCTTATCTATCTACATAGGTGTGATAGATATATTTTTGTTAAAAGTTGGGCCTCTTTCATTGCGGTATATAAGAGACGTCCTTTTATATTGAACAAGTATTGCAAAAAAAATTTGGCTCTCCTAAATCACACTTTTTTATTGAAGCTTTCAACATCTACAATTCTTATGTCCTTGTCATTTGATGTATCATTGTGAGATATTTAGTGTCAACTTCAATGTCTTATTCAACACTTTATTTTGAAGGTTTTTTTTTCCTATCTATTTTCCTGCTTTTCTCTATTTGTAAAAGTCTATTTTGTGTTTAGGTACTTGATAAAGCCTTGTTACAAGACATTGGTATTTTTCAATGCATAATGCATCTTTTTCCAATGTAACTTAATTGTAAGCTTAATTTTCTAATCTTATCTATGTACATAGGTCTCATAGATATCTTTTTGTTAAAAGTTGGGCATCTTTCATTGCATATATTAGACACATCCTCGTATACTAAACAAGAGAAACTTAGTCCTTAGCACATAAATTTAAATTTAAAATTTGTATTGCATAAATAATTTTATAATTGATATGTATTCTAGAATTGAATCAATGGTTTGCAATGGCTAACCTAGTGAAATTTAGGTCAAGCAAGATTTGCAATATATTCATTTGGAACCCAATGTAATAAATGACTCATGGATGCAGGATTTAATCTCATGATTATACTCCAACCATTACATATTCCACACTCCATAGCATGTTATACAAGTCCTTGAATTCATTTATATACTTGAATAAAATTTAAGTCATTTTCACAGAGGCATTACTCAATGAAGTCTCATGTAATAAATAAATGGCAATGTGTCATAGTTCCTAAATGGTTGCTTTCACTGTCGTTGGTTACATTCAAGTAGTAGTTGAGCAACATCACCATCTTTCTCATGTTTCGCATTGTCCTAAATTTGCAGAAACCATAAAAGAAAAAAAATGCTACTAAAATGTAAAATAACTTTGGATCACAGCGAGCCCAATCTCCATGAGAAACCCTGATAATAAATAGCTTTTAATCAATTCATGTTTCACTTTATTCAAATAGATGAAACCTCCCCTTTCAGTGGAAAGGTGTCAAAAAAATGTTTTATAAGTCTATACTCTAAAAATTATGCTTTTTTTCCCTGAAAGTTTTGGAAATTCCGGCCATATTTTGAAAAAATCGACAAGGACTTTTTGTAAATCCAAGTAAAAGTTGTCAAAATTCATAATTTTAGGTGCCCTGGATGTTTTTGATGGTGTTGGATCCATTTCCACTATCAAAAACATGATTCAAACACTACATCTACAAGATTTTTTGAAAAAAACATTGCCCATATTCCAGCCACTTTTGACCCTCTGAGCAATTCCTCCACCTCTGTAAACGACTCCCTATATAATTCCCTCACTTGCAACTCATAAAGTCACATTATGGAGGTAGAGGTATAAGTTAATGCTAAATTAAAAGCTCAAAATATCGTGAATAATGAAAACTGTGCAAAAAGGTGGGATGTGGCATACTTCATGTCAAATCTGGTCTAATTCTAGAAAATGCACTGAAAGTAGTGTAGCCTGTTTATGACCATAATAAATTTGAAATCAAAGTTTCACAACAATACTATTTCATCCAAGTAAGCTCAGGTTCGACAAATCGAGTGCTCTAAACGTAGAGACATATGCGAAAGTAATTATATTGAAAATTACTCTAAACTAGGACGTACGACATACACACTCTTTCTATATTATATATTTATGAAGTCTTCTTTATTAACCTGAGCTCTATATATTATTGTTTTATAATATGTTTTTATTTTCTAAGTCTTATTTTTTTTAGTATAGCCACCCCTTTAGGCTTTCTAAACGAACATTTGTATTGTACCAACCCTTTTAAGTTGAGTAGAAAGACTAGGAGAGGAATAAGAATATAGAAAGTTGTAGTAGTATAAATAGAAAGTCTTTTCTTTTAATAGTAAGGCAAGTAACTAAGGTATCAAAAAATAAGAGAGTTAAAAATATTTTTTTTGTTAACTAGTTTTAAGGTAGTAGAGGGAACTCTATTGAACTTGTTAATTAAGGAAAATAATAATATTCAACTTTGAAAAGGTGTTAAAAATAATCATTTTTGTTAATTAGTTTAGTTCGAAAGTTAGTTGTGAGTTGGAGTTTAGTTAGTTATTAGTTTGAGGCATTTTTAGAAAGTTAATTTTAGTAGCTATTAGTCAAGATATTTTTGGTAAATTCATGTAATTTTTAGGTATCTTTAGAAGCAATTAATTATAGGTGATTCCTGAAAAGTCTTATTTTATGAAAAATTTCTTTAATGGTGAAAAGGGTTTGCAATGTCCCAAGTGTGTTTCCTCATTCTCTCTGTAATTTTTTTCATGGTATAAAACTAGGTTTAAGACAAAATCAGGTTTAAGACTCTCTACTAAGTGGAGAGCATAACAATTTGTAAAATCCATGAGTTTTAATTTCATATCATACAGATCGTGAAGGAACAAATCTGAGTGTGAGGTTTGCATAAGAACGTTGAAGGATTTTTTTTTTTTTTTTATTGAACTGCCACTATTGTGTGCTCGTGTGTGAGAGTGCAAAGTCATTGCCATTGAGTTGTAAGAGAACATTGCCATTAATGCTAGCCACCACCATTGTAGTGAATCACAATTGCCACCACCAGTGGTCAGAATTCAACCACTACATATGTCAGCAAAGAGTAGCCAAGATTTAGGGGTATTTTATCTCGTGTTGAAACCCTAACTAACCTCATATCTTTATGTAGATTGCACATTTTGGGAATATCCTAAGTCTGACAGTCATGAGAGAGGTCAATTATCCTTATAGATTACAAATTTTGGGAATATCCCAAAAATGAATGGTCATGAGAGAGGTCAAATATTTGGTTGTTTTTTAAAATTAAAAGCATCTATATATTAAATTCACTATTAATCTCTTTTTTGGATATATAGACATAATTAATTTTCAACTTCTGTCAAGTTTTGGTAGATATATATATATAATATATATATATATATATTTATAATATATATATATTATATATATTGTGTGTGTGTGTATGTGTGTGGGGTTAAAGGGTATTAATAAGTTTGATTACATGTGGATTACATATAAAGAAAATAAAAATAAAAATAAAAGAAGAGGAGGAACCTATATATCTTTTGAGGTACATATATTTTTTTGTGAAATGTGGCAAGTTGATATTCATTAACAAAAAAAGGATCATATTGTGTTCACATCCAAACCAAACAGTCTCGAGAAAGACAGAGACAACGGAGTGAATTTCTCCTCACTAAATCATATAAGTGGGTTGTTTTCTGCAACTTGTCAAGACAACAACATAAAGAACAAAAAAATTTAGACCATATCCCTTACACCCAAGAGCCAGAGGCAACTCTAATACATCATAACATTCATTTGTCCATTAACCAGTCAATGGATCAAAAAGTTACCAAAAAACATATCCCTTATAGTCGAGATCCAGAGCCATAAAGCCACGAACCAATCGGCAGATGGAAGTATTACCAACAAATATTCATCCAAAGTACCACGTAAAGCAAGACTGCAAAGGTATAATTGTAAGCCCAGAAAATATGAAGCACAATATGACATACCAAATGTGCACCAACCATGAGCAGCGCAACCATCCCATAAACAATAAGTGCATACATCGAGCTCCAATTACTAAAGAGCACGACAAAATAAAAGCCATTCCACGATGCAAAGCACATAAAAACCCTAGAATGAAACATAGTGGTGTGAAAATATACAAGCT
Organism: Pinus taeda; assembly: GCA_000404065.3. Lineage (NCBI taxonomy): Eukaryota > Viridiplantae > Streptophyta > Pinopsida > Pinales > Pinaceae > Pinus > Pinus taeda. Next base: position 7,508 of record APFE030857264.1, read on the forward strand.
CCATATAGAGTTGAACTATGAAGATCACCTATATAACACCAACAAGAAGCATGGATGATATGGAAATTATGCTCACACTGAAAATATTAATATCCAAGAAGGCCACAAAAGCCACGCATACCCATCAAGTCCCATGTTGTGAGAAACAAGAAAAAAAACCATCTACTGCACTGAAACATGATTTTCAAAATGGTAACAAAAAAACTTGAGATCAATTTCTAATCTTGGTCAGATGAAATGGTAGTGAGGTCCTGGGCACTATCAATCGGTGAATCAGTAGGGTCTCCAGGGGTGTCTATAAGATCACAAGAGGTTGAATCCGACACTAGAAAAATTTTCATTTGAGTCATTCTAGAGTCCACCTTATCTAGACAGAATCTTTGGTTTTTCAACATGCGTTTAATGTCCTCCAACCCAGAGAATACATTATAAGTTTCAACTTTCTTGTCTTTAAAAATTAAGTGCAACAATGTGTCCATTTGTTGATGTAAATCCAAAGAGTAAAGGAAATGGAATCGCCTTTTCTGGAATCTACATGGATCCAGAACCCCTTTCACATCTGCACCTGCCACCTCTGAATCAAAATGATAAGGGAATTCCCCTGTTTCTTTTGACTCTAGCAAAAAATTCTCTTTCCTCGCCTCAAAAGGAGCAACATCAAAGAAAAATGTTGAATTCTTTTGAATCCAACATTGCCTACACCACCCCTCCTGCTCGTCATTCTTTGGCGAGGAGGCATGATAACTATGGCAAGTGAGCAAAAAAAACTCCATGAACCTCAACCTAGAGAATAAAAATGAAGGAGCACTAACCCTTGAACCCCTAATCGAAGGAATAACAAATCATCCCCCAATTGCTAGACCTGAGGACAAAATTCAAGTAAATTACCCAATTTAGGACAATGCAAAGGCATAAAACACCAAATTTCCCATAACCATGCCAAACCATGAAGGTTCCCAATATCCAGACTAACAACTAGAACAATTCTGGAATCCACAGCACACAACGTCCATAATAAAGTGAGAACTGGAAAAATTAAAGAGAATGGCACTAACATTAACTGTAAGAATCCTTAAAAACGGACTTAAAGTAAACTAGGAATATAAACCAGATAGCCCAACAAATCCCTTTTTATAAATGATACTTTGACAGACCAAGTGATAAACTTACCAAATTCACAAACACGATAGCATAACCAAGTTAGCAGAAAACAAAAGAAATAGTTGCAGAAGGAGACAAAATACCTCAACACATGTTAGCAAATTATCCAAAAAGAACCAAATTGAAGGTATGGACATGAGGTCAACAAGAAACCCAATACTCTGCAACATCCAAAGAGAAACCAAGAACAACAACTTCAAACAACACTAGGTGAAGGAGATCGAGGATTAATCCTCGCCTCCATTCCCACTCTACATGTGTCTCCATCATCCCACAACATTTACTCTGCATTTATAATGAAGATACCTTTTGTCCAAGGCCTAATGCCCAACAACGGTTCTCTACCACGCCATACCCAAATCAGGACATTTGTGAATCAGGCACGGCTTACAAAGAAACCCTAATTTCGTCCTCCCCCATCGGGGAATCTTTTGAGATATATTTATGAAAGGAGAGATAAAGATAAAAAAGAAGAAAGACAATTTATTTGTTTAAAGAGGGAAAAAGGTGTTTTATTTTAAAAAAAAAATAAAAATAAAAATAAAATAAAATAAAAATAAAAAAATAAAAAAAAAAATAAAATGGTTTATTTATTAAAAATACTAAAGGGAAAGAGATTTTCCTTGATTTCAAAAAAAAGAGTGTTATTGCTAGCAGATTAAAGAATTAAGAGGAAAATTTTGTTGGTATTATTAGATAGATTTTTATGACTTCTACAAGTAATTTGGCATAGACACAGGGGCCAGTTCTTGTTGGAGAGAACTATGATTTTTTGTTCATAAGAATGAAGAGTGTCTTGTAGTTACAAGAATGTTGGGAAGCAGTTGAGAATGGTTTTACAGATCCAGATCAAGCAACCCTACACAGCATGTCTAATAACTAGTCAAATAAAATTGAAGAAGTGATGAAAAAGGAGAATAGAGCCAAATTTCCAACCCTAAGTTTAGTAGATGACTCAAATTTTCCCTAGTGAGAGCATCCAATGTAAAGCAAGCTTAAAACCCTCGAGAGAGGGTTTGAAACATTGAAAATCAAGGAGACAAATAATATTGACCAAGTCATGACTAGAGTGATGGGAGTTGTGAAGCAACTCAATACTCATGCAGAGATGGTTGAAAATTAGAAAATTATGGAAAATTTTCTTAAGAGCTCACCTAAGAAGTTGGAGACGATTGTATTGGTATAGAGGAGTCCAAAGGTTTATCCAAACTTGTGTTGGAAATGATACTGAGAGAGGGGGTGAATCAATATTATTAGATCAATAATTTTTCATTTCCCAAACAGATTTATATACGCTACTTCTGTGAAGTGAACTAGCGTGTACACGCTACTGTGATTAGTGAAACCAGCGTATACCCAGAGAACTTGTGACTTAGTTAATTTACCATGTTTTGATCTATAACCAATGCATCAGTAACTTATGAAACAATGCAGTAAAAATAGAATAAACCATCACACATAAGCAACACATATGAACACCAAGATTTAAGGTGGAAACACAATGTGGTTGAAAACCACCTACTGTTGTCATCTCTATCTTCTTTTAATAATAAGAAAATATGTTTATAATCTTGTAATGGTGTATACTCATATCAGTAAGCAGGCACCCACCTACAGAAGGCTACAACCTTCTCTCTTTTTCCAGCTTCTATTGGAAGGGAGCTATAACCCCCTAGCTCATGTACTAGCCAATGTGTTTACTAGTACGTAGGCGTCGACCTACAGAAGGCGATGACCTTCTCTCTTCCTCCAGGGACCACGTTTCATAAATTTTCAGACTGGATGCTCCAAGTACACAAAAATACACATGAAGCCCTTGTTTCATCAAATTTTCATACTAGACCCATCAGAAACTTTGAAACTCAAACTGCATTAACCAACAATCAGTTAATCTGAACAATAAGATCATTGTCACCAAAACATTGTGCTGAACCCAGAAACCTGCATCATCATTCAGAACCAGCTGCAACCTCAAAAATCATGCATTAGAATGTATACGCTACTTTATTGAACCCAACCTGTGTGTATACGCTACTTCCTTTAATCAAACCTGCATATACCTTCAAAAATACTGAAACATAAAACTTTTGAATCAAGTTTGTACCAACTAGCAATATACTGAACATCTACTGTCAATTTACAGAGCCTTACGCAGGCAGTAGCAGAGATCGCCCTTTTCACTTATACAGTCAATTAATCAAATATCAAACTCCTTATGCATTCAGTTTTACATTCAGATCTAAGAAGACTTCATTGGCAGACAGCAGTAAAAAAATAGTACTAATCAAATAGATCATTCATCTCTAAACAACATAATTTTATTTTGCATACGCTACTTGGAAGAGTTGGACCGGCGTGTATATGCAACTTCACCAAAGCGAACCAGCGTACAGATCTACAAATATTAACTCATAACTTCGCTACTATTCCGGACTTCAGACAAGCCCAGATCATGACATTCAAAGAATAAAATAGGTGTACACAATTAGATCTGGCCCAACCAATATCAGATCATTCAATGATAAGTCATTTTAGATCTCATGATCTTGATCCAACATTGAATTCAAGCTGCAAAAAATATTTCAGATCAAATCACCAACATAGCCCCTGCAACATAAATAGACTTCAGATAGAAATATTCCTTAGAAACCCTTTTCACTTGCACACATTAGCCTTACGATCTTCTCCTCCTTATATAGTTTTAGGCCTTTCTCAATACCTTGGACCAAAACCACTTAGGACCCATGGTATTCTTGGGTGGGATAAAATAGTCATTACTCCGCTCAATATTGTGGGCTAATACCATGGTATTGACCCCTGGTATTCTCTACTCTTGAAATTCCTTGATTTTCCAACCTATATTTGCTTTTCCTCTTGCGGGAGTGCGTGTATATGTATACGCACTTTTTGTTCTATGGACCTGTGTGTATACGTTGTTTTGACTAAGTGGACCTGTGTATACATCTTAAACTACTTTTCACCATCCTTTACCTTCAACATATTCATTCTGATTAGTAGACTTTAGTTCCATCTTCCTATTCTTCTATACCAATGCCCTGTTACATCTGAATGGATCTATTACACTGTGGGTTGCCTTTCATCAAAACTTAATTGACATGTGAGTGAGTTTCCATCAAGGACAACACTTGTATCATAATGCCAAAAATCTCCCCCTTTAGACTTGATGGCAACCATGTTGATGTTGATTACTGCAAGTTGTAGAAACTGTTAGTGATAACAGGTAACACCAAAATACTCTCCCCCTTTGACATCAAGGGAAAATGGCAGACTAAGTTATTCTCCCCCTTTGATATACATTATGTTATTCATGCTCCCTCTGAGTACATGTTGAGTCTACAGAGATATGTTTCAAAAGAATAACATGACTCTATAACTCAACTAAGTGAGTATGACCTCCCTATGACCAATGACTCATGCATACATCAATCACCCAACCAAGTTGGGATACACCCTATTTGACTCATCCACTCAACCAAGTGGGGATATACAAATTGTTTATACATGATAGAAATACACCAATTATTACATCATCCATCCCATTCAAAGTGGATATACAAATTACATCATATGTCCAATAGGACTCATTGAAATATAGAACATGACAAAAGAAGTCATATCACACCCTAGATCTTTACATGGCTTATGTAACAAATGATATAAGTATCTGAAGCCATAACTGAACTCAGCAACCATGATGCCAACAATACTGAATGTGAGTGAAGTCTAATGCTCCCCCTAAACCTGTGCAACATGTGCATTGTCAACAAGTCATTCATCAAGGCATCTTTGTCAGTCATATAAAAATCAATGAACAAAGCATATCGTCATACTGTAATCATCAATATCAGATAGAGCACCCATATCAGAGTTTGACCCACTGTTTTTCTATCATAAAAACATATATGCTCCTTCGGCCACAGAAACCTGTGTGTATACGCAACTATACTTCATGAAACTCGTGTATAATAACCTTCCTCTGAAAATTGGATTTAACAGTGGGATGATGCAACAACTGCTCCCAACTTTTATCTGAGATATTCAAATGTTTCTCTGGGAAGCGGTTTAGTGAATATATCAGCAACTTGTTCTTTGGAGGGAACATACTCCAATTTAACCTTTTGTTTAAGCACTTGTTCTCGTAGAAAATGGTACTTAATGGGTATGTGCTTGGTTTGGGAGTGCATGACAGGATTTTTTGAAATACTAATGGCACTTGTCTTATCACATAGAATGAAGATGGGTGGAGTACATGTGATCTAAATGTCTTGCAATGTTTGCATCATCTAAAGTAGTTGTGCGTAGCAAGATGCAGCAGCCACATATTTTGCTTTAGTTGTAGATAAGGCAATCAAACTTTGTTTCTTGTTGAACCATGACACTAACCGAGAACCCATATAGAATGCACCTCCATTAGTGCTCTTTCGATCATCAACATTTCCTACCCAATATGCATCTATATATGCATGAAAAGTAAGGTTTGTATCTTTAGGATACCATAGTCCAAACTCCTGAGTTCCTTGAAGATATTTGAAAATTCTTTTAACTGCCTGGAGATGTGATTCCTTTGGATTTTCTTGGAACCTTCCAACAATTCCTACTGCATGCATGACATCAGGTCTTGTTCTTGTTATATAATGAAAAATTCCAATCATAGATCTGTAAGTTAGTTGGTTTACCGCTCGTGATTCATCGTTAGAACTGAGACTTCATCCTGTTACCTTCTGTACTTCTTCAAGATCTGCTTGAGATATTTGGTTTGTGAAAGAAAGGTACCATCTTTTGTTTGTTGTACTTGTAGACCAAGAAAATAAGTAAGTTCACCAAGTAATGACATTTCAAATACTTTTTCAATTACTGAAGCAAAATTCTAACTCATGGATTCTTCATTGCTACCAAAGATGATATCATCAACATAAACAACAATAATTAGCAGTTTATCATTGTCAACCTTTGTGTATAAATTTCTATCTGCATAACCTTTTGTGAAACCTTGTTGTTGTAGATATTTGTCAAGGCGATGATACCAAGCCCTTGGAGCTTGTTTCAGACCATAGAGAGCCTTTGTAATCTTGCATACATGTTTTGCATCATTTCCAAGAATTAATTCTTCTGGTTGTTCAATTTAAACTTCTTCTTCTAAATCTCCATTAAGGAAGGTTGATTTTACATCCATTTGATATACTTTGAATTTTCAAAAACTAGAAAAGGCAAGAAACATCCTTGTGGCTTCAAGTTTGGCAACAGGTGCAAAAATTTCTTCAAAATTTATACCTTCTTGTTGAGCATACCCTTTAAAAACAAGTCTGGCCTTGTTTCTAATAACTTCTCCATTTTCATTCAGCATGTTCTTAAATATCCATTTTGTTCCTATAACATTTTTATCATGAGGTCTTGGAACTAAATCCCAAGTATCATTCTTTTCAATTTTGTCAAGTTCTTCATCCATGGCCTTGACCCAACATTCATTTTTGCAGACTTCATTTACATTCTAAGGTTCGGTGGAGGATAGTAATGATACATAGCTTGAATTCCCTGTAAGAGTTCTTCTTGTCTGTACACCAACCCCCTTTCCCCTGCAATTTTATTCTTAACATAGATGGATGGAGTCTTTTCCCTGTCCATTGTATCTTCTTTTGGTGCTTCATTGGTTTCTTCTTCTATATCATTTTGATTTGATGCGGGGAAGAATTCCCCAACTTCCTCATTCTCATATCCCTTTGTTGATTTCATTTGTTCCAAATTTCTGCATGCTTCATCAATTACAACATAAATGCTTTCAACAATTTTCCGAAGTCTTTTATTATAAAATTTGTATCCTTTACTTCTGGATGAATAACCAAGAATAATTCCTTTGTCTACTCTAGGTTCGAACTTACCAAGTTTTTCATTAGTCCTTTTGATGAAACATTTTCTTCCAAACACCCTAAAGTGTTTTACAATAGGAGGCTTACCATACCAAAGTTCATATGGAGTTTGACTGCTATTTATCCAAACATTTGCTTTGTTGAGAATAGTCATGGCAGCAAATGCATCTTCACCCCAGAAGGTTGCAAGAGTTCCAGATTCATCAAGCATCGCTCGAGCCATTTGTTGAATTTTTATGTTCATTCTTTCCACCATGCCATTTTGTTGAGGATTTATTGCAATGGAGAATTGCCTCTTTAATCCATGTTATTCACAAAAGTCAAAAAATTCGTCTAATATAAATTGTCCCCCTCGATCAAATCTGACACATTTTATTTTTCGATCTGATTCATTTTCAACTAAATCTTTGAAGGCTTTAAACTTTTCAAATGCTTCATCTTTATGCTTTAGTAGACCTATCCAACACATCCTAGAAAAATCATCAATAAATAAAATAAAGTATTCTTCTCCACGAGGTGACTTTTTCCTTGTTGGTCCACATAAATCAGTATGGATGAGTTGAATAGGCTTACAAGTTGATCCTTCTTTTTCGTTGAAGTGAACTCTAGTTTTCTTACCGACTTGACATGGTTTTCACATGGTATTTTCTGGGATGTTGATATCTAGAATATCACAAACTACGTAGATCATGCATGCTTTTCTTATTTGAGAAAATCTTAGATGTCCCAATCTTCTATGCCATAGCCAGTTTTCATCGGTTTCGCTTAGATAGCATTGTTGTTGTCCTCCTTTGAGTATGTATAAGTTGTTTGGAGTTCTTGTTCCTTTTATCACAGTCTTTCCTGTATCAAGCTCACGAACCACACATCTGTTTGATCGAAACACAACTTCATTTCCTTGATCACACATTTGACTGACACTCAACAGGCTATGTTTTAAACCATCTACATACATGAAATTTCCAGCTTTAACATTTTCTTTCAAGAAGATTGAACATTTATCTCTAATGAAAGTTGTAGTGTCATTTCCAAATGAGACATTCTTTTCCTTTTCTAAAGCATTATATGACTGAAGTTTCTCTTTATCACCTGTCATGTGTTTGGAGCATCCTTTGTCGATGTACCACTGATTTTATTATCCTTTTGCATACAGATCTATGCCACATCTTTCTAATTGAGATTCCTTCTTTCTCCATATCTTGGGATTTAATGATGTTTGCTCCTTTTGAAGTGATGGCCGAAATTTGCTCCTGCATTCAGGTTCTTCATGACCAAATTTGTTACAAATTGAACATTCGACTTCATTTTCAAGAGGAGAAAAGTTATTAGAGGAACTTTTCTTGATTCATGTTACACTCCTTTGATTTCATGCTTCTCTAGTCATGATGATTTTGTAAGCAACACATTGAGCAGCCTTATGCCCAAAGTTATGACATGAAAAACATTGCCCATTAAAGAAATTTTTGTGATCATAGAATCTTTTGCCATTGTTTACCTATTGGTTGAAGCTTCTACTAATATTCATCCTTGGAGTAAATTGGGTATGATTCACCTGATGAGTAATTTTAGGCCTTTGCTGACGGTTGACATATTGTTCACTGGTCTTTGCTGCATCAAGATAGCTTCTGGTGGAGGCTGACAACTTCTGTGATTGAGATGATTCTTCAGTATATATAAGACCTGTATTTATCAGAGAAGAAACTTGAACTTTGATGATTGTATTTAAAGTTTCAGATCCTTTATAAAATCTAAGATTAAGAGATTTTTTCTTCTCAAGTTCTTTTCTTAGACCCACAATTTCACATTCTAGGTTTTCATTGTGTTTTTCTCTTTCAGTGACTTGGTGTGTCAATATATCGATGATCATATTACTTTCTTCTAGACAGATTTTGAGTTTAGTTATTTCTTCAAGAAAGTTTTCTTCTTCTAAGGCATCCAAAAAATCATCATTGTCATAAGCCATGAGTAGTCTATAATCTTGGTCAGTTTGATCTTCATCACTATTGGATAAGCCATCACTATCTTCATGTATATAGTAACTCCTTCTATTCACAACCTGTTTTCTATTTCCTTTTGCATATTCCTTACTTTTTCATATTTATCTTTATGAGGACATTTGGCAGCATAATGGCCGACTCTTCCACAAGCAAAGAATTTGAAAGGTAGCTTACCCTTGAATCTTCGGAACCTCGTTGAAGCTTCTTGACAAAATTTACCTCATCTTCTTCTTCTTAAATGTGTTCTGATTCATTGTGCTCTTCCTTTTCTCTTCCCTTTGTTGACACTTTAAAAGCGTCTTCTCTCATATCTGATGGACCTCCTTTTCTCATTTCAAAGGCAGTTAGGATTCCATGGAGTTGAGTCATAGTAATAGTTTGAACATCCTGTTTTTCTTCTATGGCAGACACTTTTGACTCAAATTTAGAAGACAAAGATCTCAAAATTTTCTCAACTAAAGTAGCTTCCTTTATCTCTTCACCCAGATTCTTCATAGAATTAACAATCTCATCTATAAGTAAAAAGTAACTAGCAACACTCTCATCACTATGCATCTTAGGAGTTTCAAACTGAATTCTGAGAGTTTGAAGCTTAGAAAATTTTACCTAAGAGTCTCCTTCGTAGCTCTAAATGATTTTGTCCCATATCTCTTTGGTTGTCTTGAGCTACATGACTTTGACAAATTCTGATTCTGACAAACTTCCCAATAACGTATTGACAACTTTTTCATTGGCTTTGTATAACTTCTTATCTGCAGAGTATGTAGGAATTTATGCTAGAAATTGATATCCTCCTTCCACAATTTCCCAAACATCGGCTCCAAGTGATTGTAGATAGGCTCTGGTTCTTATTTTCCAATATACTAAGTTGCTCCCATTGAAGATTGGTGGTCTTATGGATCACATGCCTTCGTGATTATTCATCTGGAAAGATCTTCCTTCAAGCGATCAAGCTTCTTCTTAGGGACCTGCTCTGATTACAATTGTTGGAAATAATATTAGGAGGGGGGGTGAATCAGTATTATCAAGTCAATAATTTTTCATTTCCCAAATAGATTTATATACTCTACTTATGTGAAGTGAACTAGCGTGTACATGCTACTGTGATTAGTGAAACCAGCGTATACCCAGAGAACTTGTGATTTAGTTAATTTATCATGTGTTTATCTATAACCAGTGCATCAATAACTTATTAAACAGTGCAGTAAAAATAGAATAAACCATCACACATAAGCGACACACATGAACACCAAGATTTAAGGTGGAAACCCAATGTGGGTGAAAACCACCTATTGTTGTCATCTTTGTCTTCTTTTAATAATAATAAAATTTGTTTACAATCTTGTACTGGTGCAGACTCATACCAATACGCAAGCACCCACCTACAGAAGGCTACAACCTTCTCTCATTTTCCAGCTTCTACTGGGAGGGAGCTACAACCCCCTAGCTTGTGTACTAGCCAATGTGTTTACTAGTATGTAGGCACTGACCTATAGAAGGTTACGACCTTCTCTCTTCCTCCAGGGACCATGTTTCATAAATTTTCAGACTGGATGCTCCTGGTACACAAAAATACACATGAAGGCCTCGCTTCATCAAATTTTCATACTGGACCCATCAGAAACTTTGAAACTCAACTACATCAACCAACAATCAGTTAATCTGAACAATCGGATCATTGTCACCAGAACATTGTGCTGAACCCAGAAAACTGCATCATCATTTAGAACCGACTCCAACCTCAAAAATCATGCATCAGAATGTATACGCTACTTTACTGAACCCAACCTGCGTGTATATACTACTTCCTTTAATCAAACCTGTGTATACCTTCAAAACTATTGAAACATAAAACTTCTAAATCAAGTATGTACCAACCAACAATATATTGAACATCTACTATCAATTTACAGAGCCTTACATAGGCAGTAGCAAAGATCACCCTTTTCACTTATACAGTCAATCAATTAAATATCAAACTCCTTAAGCATTCAGTTTTACATTCATATATAAGAAGACTTCATTGACAGATAGCAGTAAAACAACAATATTGATCAAATAGATCAGTCATCTCTAAACAACATACTTTCCTTTTGCATACGCTACTTGGAAGAGTCAAACCAGCATGTATACGCAACTTCACCAAAGCGAACCAACGTACAGATCTGCAAATATTAACTCATAACTTCGTTGCTATTCTGGACTTCAGACAAACCCAGATCATGATAGTCAAAGAGTAAAACAAGTGTACACAATTAGATCTGGCCCAACCATATCAGATCATTCAATGATAAGTCATTTCAGGTCTCATGATCTTGATGCAACATTGAATTCAAGGTGCAGAAAATATTTCAGATCAAATCACCAACATAGCCCCTGCAACATAAATATACTTCAAATAGAAGTATTCCTTAGAAACATTTTTCACTTTCACGCATTGGCCTTATGATCTTCTCCTCCTTATATATTTTGATGCCTTTCTCAATACCTCAGACAAAACCCACTTAGGACCCATGGTATTCTTGGGCGGGATCAAATAGTCGTTACTCCACTCAATATTGTAGGCTAATACCATAGTATTGACCCCTAGTATTCTCTACTCTTGAAATTCCTTGATTTTCCAACCTATACGCGATTTTCCTCTTGTGGGAGTGTGTGTATACGTATACACATTTTTTGTTCTGTGGACCTGCGTGTATACGCTGTTTTGACTAAGTGGACCTGTGTATACATCTTAATCTTCTTTTCACCATCCTTTACCTTCAACTTCTTCATTCTTATTAGTAGACTTTAGTTTCATCTTCATGTTCTTCTGTACCAATTCCCAATTACATTTGAATGGATCTGTTACACTGTGGGTTGCATTTCATCAAAACTAAACTAACTTGTGAGTGAGTTGCCATCAAGGACAACACTTGTATCATAATGCCAACAACTTGCATCTGAAATTGATGGGATATCTCTTGTCCGATGAATTAAGAATCAACATGGAAGAGGAGTCCTTAGAACATGCATTATGTAAGACTTAGGCACCCATTGGCAGAGGCAAAGGAAGCAAAGGTTGACGTAATCATTAATTATAAGGAATATTTACAATGGAGCAGTCAAGACAATTAAATCAACCGAGATACTCTCAGAATCAGAGGGGAAGAGGCAAAATATGGATAGACAAATCCAAGTTACAACGTTATTACTATAAGAAATATGGCCATTAGAAAGTGAATGCAAAAGGAAGTAGACATATATGAATAAGGCAGAGCACATGTTTCCAACATTGAAGAAGGGAAAGTTGAGGCAATGTTCATCTCATGTCAAATCACTAAAGAAGATCAAAACAAGGATCTTCGGTTGCCTATGGCCTTTGCAAGACAAGTAATAAAAGGTTGTTTTCTAGTATTAATAATTCTATTCAATATGAATGTAGTCTAGGCAATGATCATCATATGAAGGCCATCAGAAAAGGTGTTGTGTCTGTCTTGACTCAAAAAAATGAGAGGAAAGATATTCATGATGTCTTTTATGTACCGAATCTCAAACATAACTTGTTAAGAATTGGTTAGTTAAGTCAACATGGTTAGGAAGTCAAATTTAAAGACTCCACGTGCACAATATTAGATAATCCACCTAGTAGAATACTTGTTGCAAGGGTTCAAATGACCAAGAATAGAATGTTCCCATTGAATTTGTGAAGTGTGCACATGTCTCAGTGATATGCACAAAACGTCTTAAGAAAAATGAGAGGAAAGATATTCATGATGTCTTTTATGTACTGAATCTCAAACATAACTTGTTAAGAATTGGCTAGTTAAGTCAACATGGTTATGATGTCAAATTTAAAGACTCCACGTGCACAATATTAGATAAGTCATCTAGTAACATACTTGTTGCAAGGATCCAAATGACCAAGAATAGAATGTTCCCATTGAATTTGAGAAGTGTACACATGTCTCAGTCACATGCATAAAATGTCTTAAGAATATATGTTCTGGCATCTCATGTATGATCATTACCTTTTAGGAGTCTTAAACTATTGAAAACATAGTCAATGGTTAGATGATTTCCCATATTGAATGAGCATAGAACCACTTGTGAAAGTTACATTCTTGGGAAGTATCAAAGAGATATATTTTCAGAAGCCTCTGATAGAGCCAAGGAGCCTCTAGAACTTGTACACACAAATCTATGTGAATCCATGAGGACTCAATCTATTAGTGGAATATTTTTTTTCTAATATTTATTAATGATTTTAGAAATAATTGGAATTATTTCCTCAAGAACAAATTAGATACATTCATAAAGTTAAAAGAGTTTAAAGTTGTTACAGAAAAGCAAAGTGGAAAATATGTCAAAGTACTCAAATCAGCTGGGGGAGGAGAGTATTGCTCAAAGGAGCTTGCAAAATTCTTTAGACAATATGGAATCAAAAGGTATTTCACCACTATATATACTCCACAATAGAATGGAGTAGTTGAATGAAAGAATCAAACCGTTATAAAGATGGAAAGGAGTATACTCAAAGATAGGAATTTTCCTAATGATTTTTGGGCTGAAGTTGTTGCATGTACAATCTACATATTGAACATATCTCTAAAAAATATCATGAAAGGTAAAGTGCCTCAAGAAGCATGGAGTGGCACAAAGTCAAGTGTTTCTCATTTTAGAGTTTTTGGCTATATTGTTTATGCACGTGTTCCAGAAGAACTAAGGAGGAAACTTGATGATAGAAGCGAAAAATGAAATTTCGTTGGATATAGTGAACAGTTCAAATCATACAAGTTATATAACCTAATCACTAAGAAAATTTTGGTGATAAAATATGTAAAATTATTGGAGGAAAAATCTTGGAGTGATCAAGAGAATGAAGCAGTGGATAGAGGATATCCATTTTCCCAACAGTTGAACGTATCATCTTTGCTATGGGAGATACCCCTCTTGTGAATAATAATGAACATATCATTTTTAGGGATAATGATCACCACGGGAGCTATCCCTCTTGTTGTATTGTTGGTTCTCCAAGGCAATGTCATTCACTACATCTAATACAATCAAATTTCAAATGTGCATATATGTAGAGTTCCAATATAATTCCAACCTAATTTAGAAGAAAAATTGATCTAAAGAGATGGTGGTTTGAATACCAGACTTCCCGCACTAACCTTGATAGGTTACTATCTTAGAGTCTCAACAAACACCATTAATACCTCTCGAAGGAACATATCATGTCTTTCCAATAACAGGTGTTTGGTTGTTATCAAACTTATACACCATATGTGTCTCTAACGTGTATTTGTACTACAGCTAAAACACAATTCAAAGCATTGAAAATTTATGAAATAGGATTACACAAAAATATATTAAGTCAATGTTATGGTCTTCCATTATTGGTGTAATCATCTAGTCAATAAATTTGCTTCCAATCATGTGTATAGTCCCCGCACCACCTAGCCAACTGACCTACAAAAAATACAAAATATATATATATATATATATATATAAGTTGCTTCCAATCATGCTTATAGTCCCCGCACTACCTAGCCAATTCACTTGCAAAAAACAAAAGTTCATATATATGGTCTAATCTAAGACTAAAATTTATTTATTTATCATTACCATGGTGTAGGTTCTACATTAATTAGCATTGCATTGGAAGTATGGTAGTTGCCTTGTAATCTATAGAACCCATTACATCTCATATTACTCAAATTTTCATCTCTCTATAGACATATGTATCTCATAATATCTTATTAGAGTCAATGAACAACTAATAATAACTAGAGGTAGCTACAGTGGTGGTGTGGAGGATGCAATAGTCCTAGTGGAGGCCAGAGGAAATTGTGGCAGTGGTGGAGGAATTTTTGGTGGTGGTTCTACAAATGATAGTGGTGGCATATTAGTGTACATTGTTAGGGTTGTACTAAGAATAGGGAAAACAAATTAGGCTAATATTCGCGAGTGGGATAATTTTCAATGGTTTTTTCAAAATAAAAAAGATTCAACAATTTCCATTTTTTCTAAAATTGATTTGCCCAAATTTTATAGTATAAATTTATTTTACTTTTTAAAGAATCTTCAAAATTTTATGGAGATTATATAAATTATTTAGAGATTTAAATATTATTACAAAAATATAGCGAAACATTTTATAGTTTTCATGTTAAGGACTAGTAAATTTGGCAAAAGTTTCTAAACTTTAAATAAATTTTCATGCTTAAAATTTCCCCTCGCTAAAACTTAAAATATTTTATGCAAATTGCATATAGAAATCCTATACATACATATCTCAACCCCTAAAAATATTTAATTCAAATGACATATGTGGCTCTTTCATTATCAACAACGTAGAACGAATCCACAAATATGTGATGTAAGTAGTTATCAACAACAACTAGAAAATTAGAAAAGGGATGGCAAAACCAAGGTCATGTCTTGGGAATTAATTCTAGGACTGCAGGTTTTATAGTTGGTATTTTCAGCATGTCTCCTAGTTTTTGCTTGTTTAGGACACTATCTGGTATACATTGTTGCTATGGTGTATTGTTGGTAAGCATTGCCCTTATTTTGTATGGACATGTAACGGTTTCACTGCATGTCTCCTAGTTTTTGCATGCTTGGGACAATCTCTGGTTTGAGTTGTTGTTATGGTGCAGGATTGGTGCGCATTGCTCTTATTTTTTGGGTATGCCATGGTTTATCGGCAAATCTCTTGGTTTTTCCTTTTTTGGGACACTCACTGGGCTAGTTAGCGTTGCTCTTTTTCTAGAGTACTATGTATATGTTGCATTTGGTTGGAATGGTGCCCATTTGTTTCCATTGGGGTCTTGTTGGTTCTAGCTGTAAACGCTCTTTTCTCTTAGCTGGAATTGTGATATGCTTACCCCAAAATATATCTTCTCATGATTATTTATATCTTTCACTTGATGTAACATTTAGTTGTTGGGATGTTTAGTATGTTGTTCATTCCATTGTATTAATCTCAGATTTTGAGATGAAACCTCCTGCTTATCTTGTGGCCCAAGAAGGGAGTTGTAATGGGTTTTTTAAGTCTATGTTTATTTGGAGATTATATGGTGGTTATGCCCAGACACCTTTGTAAATCTTTGCTTTCAGAATAAAATATAATGTGTTTATATTTACAAAAATACAACAACTAGAAAATATTTGAGACAATTATCCATATTGTTTTATCTTGTATAAAAATTTTGATCACCATCATTATTAAAAAATCTCTATCCCCATTTCCAAAATTAAATATTAGATAAGGCAAAAACAATCTAATAGTAATCAAAATGCAAATAGATTGTTATAACCTTCCTTTTATTATAACTAATAATATAAAACTAATATGCATATTTATTTTGTTTAAAAAATAATAATAAATATATATAACTTTTTTTTATAAAATATAAATTATTTATAATAAAAATTAAATCTATAATTTTAAAATTTCAATAATGAAAATTATAATTTAATTTACATAACAAAATTCACAGAGTAGCAAAGAAATGAAAATTCAAATCATATAACATTTCCAATTTTCATGCATATCATAATACTCCTATTTTAATTTTTAAATCAACATATTTCCAAAACATGTCATATAAAAGAATTGGATCCATGTGTTTTTAATTAGCAAGGAAAGTTGGGAACCAGCAAGTCCCTTCCAATGAGTGAAGCAAAAGAAAGGTACAAAAGCTAGAGATTATGCAGCAACCTTAAGACAAGGTTACCAATCAAGTGTTGTAGGTGTTTCCCTAACGGCTAGTGTTGTGTTGTAGGTCTTACTCAATGCTCTTAACCACCCATTATTAGGGCCAAGGAACAAAGTCAGGGTGATGGCAGCGAAGCTTGAAAGTTTATCGAGGAACGGGAATATGAGACAATTGGAGTGAAATAAGGGGCAAGGGCCTTGTGAATAATCTAATCTATTTATAATCAATATATATAATCTATTTATCATTGATGCAATAATGAGGGTTTTTACATTTATTCGAGCTATTATGATTTATTCAAGTGAGAGTTAATAGGGAAGGAAGGAAAGTTATCCCTATACCTGTAACTAAGTGTATGTATGATTGGTTGAGTTAGCTAGGAGTATCCATCCTATTCATTCCAATACAGTAGGTATTGAACCTAATAGTTGAACCTCTCTTATATTATATGCATATTAATATCGATCATAAAGAGTCTTGATATGAGATAGAACTCAGCAAAAAGGTTTATGTAAGCCCTGATGAATCAAGCCCATACCCCAAAAGATTGATAGAAGTGTAGTAGGAAAGAGTCAAGGCTTGTGAGACCAAGGGCATGGAAATTTGAATATGAAAATAGAACTGTGGAGATTCAATTTTGGATGAGGTCACAAAATTGAGGGAATTGCTTTGCATATCCTTGCAAGACTCTAGACCACTACTATGTTATAATTTCTTTTTCCTTGTAATAGGGGTTATCTTTGTTAATCTAGGTTGCCATTGATGTAATAGTTGATCATTGATATAGCAGTGACTGGATGGCAAATATTCTTGAAGATGCCAGAAGATGACTACAAGTCTTTTTTAAGATTGTGAAGTGTCAATCATGCTATGACATGTCTACATGATAACTTATGTGGACCCAACATGATGAACATGATTGGAAGACTACTTTGGAACCTATGACATATCACTACATCACTATGACATACACTTGATAATGGAAAACTAGACGATGATGAAGAAAGAATACATGTTACATCTAATGTTATTGATGACATTTATGAGTCTATGGGCTTTGATGAAGAAGCCTAACAAAATGAAGCCATCCATGAAGAAGAAGTTCATCCATGAATAATATAATTGTCCACCAATTCTGCACTAAATAACAACTAGTCACATTAAAAAACATTTTTCACCTCCTTAGAGGTGGAATATCACCATAAGACCTAGACCATCTTATAGAGCATAATTTTACCTTTCCAAAGAACTATTATATGACCCAAAACTCCTAATAGTTTCGGAGAAATTGATTTTTAAAGATTAAATTAATTCTTTGCCTATTGAGCCAACCTGTATTAAGACAAGTCATGTCGGCTTGACCTAGAAGACGTGATTGTCATTGTGAGGACGTAAAACATGTATAAATAAGAGGTTAGACCTCTGTTTCAAGGACAAAAATTCAGTGAAAAATACAGACAGGGAACTCGGACAAAACAAGACAAAAAAGATAAAACAAGTTCACATCTCGTGAACTATACGTTGAGGAATATATCGTTGTGGAAGGAATATTGATCTCAGACTGCTGGAATATAGTTTTTCAAGTGTGGATCTCAGACAACAAGTGTCTAGGCTCGATATATTAAACAATTACATATTGGACATTTTCTGAAGCTCGGATCTATATTTGTAGAGATCAAACCACACTACAGTGCCTCAGTCTTGTCATCAAGATCTTTGGACCTATGATAATCTCTGTGGAACTGTGGTTTTTGTGGATTTGTGGAAGATAATTCTAGTGGAAATCTATACCTCACCAGAAATCGGTTTTGGGTGACTATTTGAAGCTCGACCTTGTGGCAATTTCTATGTTAAGGTTTCCTCATACTCAGGAATAGTAACCATTAACCTCAAACATGTTTCACCTTTGAAGAAGCTCAGATCTATAAGCTTGGAAATATCTCGTTGTTATATCGTGGTTATTATTCTGAGGTTCAAACTTTAGGACAAACGGGTAGTCATCTTGAGAGGGCTCGGTACGGGATTTGTTTGCAGCTTTGACATATTCTACACTTGTGGTGTAGCTCGGATACACCTATGGAGAATCAAAGTAGGAACAGTTGTGAAGCAAAATTTGTGAAAAAGTCTTGTGGGAGTCTAGAACTATGGAGAGGCTTGGATAATCACTTATAAAAGATCTTGATGATATTGGACAATGAGCATATTGTAATCTAAAGTAGTCTTGTGGAGAAGATGATCAGTTGTTGAAGTAAGTCTTTCATACACTCTATTTAATTGAAGGATTGGTGTCCTTTCGATAGGTGCCCATAAACATAAGGTTGGTGCCTTGGAGAATATAGGGTCGAATCCCTAAAGGTCGGAGCCTCATCAAAGACCAAGTTGGTGCTTGGCAATAATTGCCATACATTGTATTTATTCTTTTATATTCAATAAAATTATACTTATATGTTTCTAACTAGTAATAATAGGAATTGAAAGAAAATATTGATTCACCCCCCTCTCAGTATTTCCAACAATTGGTATTAGAGCCAGCTTCTTCATAATCATCCTAACACCTGGAAGAAGGATTCTTAGTCACAATGAAAAATCAAGAAGTGTTAGGAAGGCTTCCTTTGTTCGATGGCATAAATTTTGGTTTTCGGAAAAAAAAGAATGTCCTACTACTTAATGTCCCTTGGACCTAAAGTTTGGCATTTTGTTTTGAATGGGTACACTGCTCCTTCCACTCTTCCAACTGATCAAGACGAAAGGAAAGCTTACATTGCAAATGAAAAAACCTTAAATTCTGCCACTAGTGGAATCGCTGATTCTGAATTTACAAAAGTCATGAGTTGTGACTCGGCCAAAGAAGTATGGGATAAGTTGGTTAGCTTATATGATTGAGACTCCAAATTTAAGAAGAAAAAGCTTCAAACGCATAGAAGGCAATTCGAAAGTCTGAAAATGGATGATGAAGAAGATATTGCATCATACTTTCTCCGACTAGCTGAAGTGATCAACTCTCTTAAAGGATTGGGAGAAAAGATTGAAGAAAGCATTGTTGTTCAAAAGGTCTTAAGATCTCTCCCAGACAGATTTGACTCCAAAGTAAGTGTTATAGAAGAAATGAAGGACCTAGATAATCTCATGATGGGTGAACTTCATGGAATTCTCATTGCCTATAAGATGAGAAAAGGAATCCCAAGTTCCAAAGATGCAGCATTCAAGGCCTCAAAATCAAAAAAGGGAAAATGATGGAATACCAGCAGTGATGACTCCGATGTTGAATCTGAATTGGTGCAATTTGTACGAACACTAAAGAAAGGATCCAAGCTAAAAGGTAAGTACCCTCTTAGTTGTTTCAAATGTGGAGAATAGGTCATTATGCCACAAAATGTCCCCATAAGCATGATAGTGATGATGAGGAGGATTCTAAAAGGATGGTATACAAAAGTAAATAGTTTAATAAGAATGATTTCTTCTCTAAGAAATATGAGTCTAATGAAGATGAATTTGTAGTCATCAAAAAGAAATCAATTAATCATTTCCCTTGTCGCAAAGGAGGTAATGATGAATCAGATGAAGAAAATGACTATGATGGAAGCCAAGAAATATTATTCATTGCATTCACAAATGATGATGATTCAGGACTAGAGGAAATGTAGATGAATTGTTAATGAGTTCCATTGAAGAAAATGAGAAATTATGAAATAAAATCATTTCTCTCAAGGTAGAAAAGGAGGAAGAAAAAATAAGGGAAGACCTCTTAAAAAATAAGCTAAAAGAAAAGGAAGAAATTTGTGAAAATCGTGAAGCTGAAATAGTATCTCTGAGGAAGGAATTGGAGCAAGTGAAAAAGAGTTGGGAAAGATCTCAAACACTTGACATTATCCTAAATGCTCAAAACCCTCAATATGACAAATCTAGGATAGGTTTTAAAGGATAATCATCAAGTACTAAGGATAATGTGAAAAGCTATGCCGATATACTTTCCAGCAACCCAAAAGAAGAAAAATCCTTTCATCAAAAGCCCATCTCAAATAAAATAATGAAGAAAGAGTAACTCCAAGGAAGAATGTTGATTCAAATCATGACTATTACAACAGGTACAAAACTGTATTTTTTGGTCATTGTTATTATTGTTAAAAAATTGGTCATTAAGCTAAACATTGCATGGCTCGTAAGAATGAAACACAAAAATTGAAGGATTAAACAAACAAACCATATGGTCTTGAAGGGCAAGGACAAATAAAGACCTAAAACTCTTTTGATCCCTTGGCCAAATTTGATCCAATTTTCTCATTATGTAATGATAATAGAAATAATGAATAAAATTGCCCCCTCAAAAGAAGAGAAGCAAAAGATGAGAATCCCAATACAAATAAATGTGGCCTAGATCTATGTGCTCACAGTGATGAAAATCATTGGTTTGTGGATAGTGGGTGCTCAAAACATATGACAGGTGACAAAAGGAAGTTTGTCTCATTGCACAAAAAGGAAGGAAATGTATCCTTTAGAAGTGGATCTGCAAAAAAATGTTGGAAAAGGAATTGTCACCCTCATTAATGGAAAAAGAAAAGCTCAAAATGCTTTCTTGGAAGATGAGCTCAAACACAATCTCTTGAGTGTCAGCGAAATCTATGATCAAGGACATAATGTTGTCTTTATCACTAAAGATTGTGAAATAAGGAACTCTTCCTAGGGAGAACTTGTGGCTAAAGGAGTTAGAACATCAGATAATATCTACATTCTAAACAAAATTCAAGAAGATAAATGTTCCCTAAGTCAAAGAGATGAATGTTGGTTGTGGCACAAGCAACTGGGACATACAAGTTTCGATAACTTGATCAATATCAGCAAGGTTAATGCAGTGTGAGACATCCCAAAGTTATTCAAGACAAATCAAGGTGTATGTGGTCCATGTCAACATGCAAATAAAACTAGAACCAGCCACTAGACCAAGGAATTCTCGACATCAAAACCTTTGGAGATCATTCATGCTCATTTATGTGGACCAACTAGAACTCCAGTGCTCCAAGGAGAAAGGTACTTTGCTTTATTTGTTGATGACTATACTAGAATGATGTGGGTGTTAGTGCCTAAATCTACCTCAGGCTGAAGGAAGGAAGGTCTAGGGTAACATCAAACCACGCTTAACCTGGTAGCTAGCCCTACCAGGTCGGGAGAGGGCTCTCTCCTTGTCAATCTCAAATAGAATATGGAAACTAGGGCTTGAGATGACTAAAATGAATGTTGATTTTAGGCTAGGTATATTAGGTCAGAGGATTTTGTTTAATTTTTATGGTTTCTTGCTAGATCAATTGGAGAAGACAGCTTGGGTCTGAGAAATCAACTCAGGAATACTGTCATGTCTTGTGGGGCAGGGTAGACAAGAGCTCATGTACTAGCAAAGGATTGATATGGTGGAGAAAGATAGATGAGGAGTTGAGGAGGGCATAAGAAACTATGAATCCTCTTCAAATAGTGAAAACATTGAAAACTAAATGAAATCCCAAGACAAAGCACTGTAAATCTATTGTATTTTGTCTATTCACCTTGATTCATTTAGTTTAGAAGAAAGAGAGATATTTGGATACATATAAACATTAGAAGAAACTAATTATATACAAGAAAAAATACACAAAACTCATTGTCACAAGAATCCCACAAAAATAGTTGTGAAACCTGGTTTTATTCCTTGCCAACTGTTGATACAAAATGTTCAGTGAGAGCCAACACTTCTACCAAAGTCCAACCTCCACAAATGACTAATAAAGTACAAGATATAGGCATAAAACCACCTATGCTAGCCATCAGCGGTCGAATCCATGAGTCGAGGAGTTGTTTCAACAACATCTAAACTGGGAACTACAAAATAGGCAGTGGAACAGCTTGCGTCAAAAACTATGGAAATTGATTCATTCATCCTCAAACTATTTCTAACTGATGTATCTACCTACTCAAGTCATTTTTCATCATATTTATATCATGTTACATGATTTACCATTACAAATTTTCCAAGGAGAGAAGAAAATTCAATTGATAGTCAAACTGGGCGAAATTTTGGACAGGCAAGCAAAACTGGCAAATTTTCCTCCTATGCGCAGTGCCACTAATCCTATGTGCAACTCTTTTTCAATTCCACTTTTGGAAGGCCTCCCGAAGTCCAAATAAAGTGAAAAATAGCTCATTGGAAAGCTTGGTGAGTCTACTTTCTGGAACAACTTGAAGTTTTGGATTTGGAGTCAATTTGACCCTCCACAAATGGAATCTCCGAAGACTGCTTCCTGTGTGACAAAAAAGTGGTAGAGAAGGCACTTTTGGGTGTTTTTTGCCCTTTTGGAGACCCAGAACTTGTCCAAAAATCATAGCCATTTCTGAGCATGCATATTTTTTCATGCTGATTCCAAAAATGCAAATCTTTTTGCAAATGGATGCCCCCAACAAAAGCGCAGTGCCACCTAACCTGTTTTTTGCTTCAACATTTTCAAAAATGACAAAATGCTCCAAATTTCTTGAAATTTGGCATGAGTGATCCTTTTTATGTTCTTTGTTGGGCCAGTGATGCTTTAGCCAACATCTTGAGCCTATATTGCTCTTTTTTGCTTCTCAAAGCTCTTTTTAGCTTAGCCTTTAACCTCTACACCCTTGTTTTGCAAATTTTGTTCCGGGTTAGGTAGTGATAGGCCATATGACGCAACATTTTCTTCTCTTTGTTGGCTTTCTCAAGAAATTTCTCTAGATGAATGTTTTCCCTCTCTAACCATGATTCCCGGTTAGCCTCAATTTCTTGCTTAAGGGATGTCATCTTCATTTTTCTTCTTTTTTCCACTTGCCTTTTTTCTCTAATTGTTTGCAGCTCCATAATAGCTTGTTTGTCCTCTAGTTTTTCGTTCTCCTGCTCAAGAAAGTTAATGATCCATTTGGCCCTCTCAAGGTCAAGTGATAAAGCTTGGATTTCAGCCTCCTTCTCTTTGATGATCATATCCTTAAGTCTTGAGCTTTGAGAACCCAAATTTGTGTCATCTTCCTCAACCAAAAAAAAATCCCTGTCTTGCTCTTCAGTAGGGCCTTCTTCATGCACCTATTGCTTTCATTTGTCTTTGCCCTATACCTGTTCAGCTGAAGAAGAAGGCAAAGCCCCTTTCACCCCTGGTGAAGATAGAATTTTCCTGTGATCCAGTGAAGAAAACGAGAACCCTTCCACACCTGGTGGAGATAGTACTCATTTGGAAGTAGCAAAAAGCCTCCTAGTTCCTCTCTCATAGGTGACAAACACTGGAACACCTGTAGTCTCACATCTCATGAACATCTAGATGTCTTGAAGGCCCTCCTTCCTCTTGAAGCACCAATGGAATCACCTAAGGGCCTTTGAAAATCTCATGTGCAATGAAGGCATCCCATGGTATGTTCAGCTAGCTTAGCTGATGCAAGACAACAATTTTAATTAGTGAGAAGTGGTAAATGTTGTTGAACTGTTGAGGAAAAGGTTTCCTTTGCACATATAGAGCCATATTCTCAATATTCCTGCATATAAAGTATGGGAGGTTCATCATCCTCACTCTTGTGAAATGCATCAACAATCTGACATGGTATGTATATAGACGGGAAAACCTCCCTTCACAGGTAAAATACTTGATGATGAGTTTCATGAGGGAATCATAAGTGTTCTGCAAGTATTTGAAAGGAAAAACCATGTTGATTTGCCTATGATAACTAGCCTTAATGTAAGGCTCATAATGCTCTCTGCCCACATGTTCCCCCTTATTCCATTGTTCACCTACATTAGGGATGTATGTTGTTGCTGCAATGGTTTCAGTTGTCAAGGTGAAAGAGACACCAGCAAGGTTCACCTAGCCATTGTGAAGATGAAGAACAAACAACCTAGCCAGCTCATGATGATATTTCACCCTCTCTACCATTTCGCAAAACTGATAACAAGACTAGTGTTTAAAGCAAGTTATAGCAAGAGGGCAGACATGTAATTTTGTGAGAGTGGTGGGCTCCTCCTGGATGATTTTCCCTCCTTTATGTGGTTTTCTTGGTACATGAGCTTCTCGGGAAGAATCACTGAAAGTTTCCTCTTCCCTCTCATAGTCTAAGTCTCTCTCCATGCTTATGAATTTGGAGTGAAAACTGATGAGTGTGAAGAGACTTTTAAAGTATGAGGGTGAATAATGTATATAGGAAGTGATTGTTGGTTTCTTTTTGGGAATGAGGGAAATAACTGGTATTATGAATGTAGATGGAGCTTTTGATAATGAAATGAATGTAGTGAAGGGATAGGAAGTGGGAATTAGGGTTTGGGAATAGAGTATAGGGTTAGGGTTTGGTAAATGGGAGTGGGATTTGGGAAGTGCTAATGATTTTGAGAAAGGGAAAGGGAAAGGGGTTTAGGTAAATTTAGTTTAAGGGAATGGGGTATGGGGTATAGGAAAATAATCTAATGGAATAGAAATAGCAGTAGACAATACCCTTTGCAAATCTTATAAGACAATTTGGAGGCAGCTAAGGTTTAGTGTTTTAGACATACAAGTCACCACAACTCATGAAAAACTCCTTGCTAGATAATATGAGAAGCTTCACTTACTTGTTGAGAGGTGAATTGAGGAGTTTGAAGCAAAGGAAGGTGATGGGAGTCATTTTGATGCTCAACGAACAGGTGCACAGCGCTCAAACAAACTGCAATGTAAAACCTGCGCCAAGTAGGTGCACAATGCCAAAGCCTAGGTGCGTAGCACCCATAAAATCTCAGGCTTTTTGCTCAATTTTTGCCTCTTTCCTCCAAAAACGTGATTTTTTGCCTTTAGCTCTTTCACTTGCAACGATAAAGACTTCAAACACATAGATGACCTTTATATCTCCTTGCTTTTAATTTTTCATTTACCAAACCCACTTTTCTAAAGTCTTAGTCACTTTTCTTTAAAAAATCTGCTTTTCATTTGAAGTTTGACTCTTCTTGATCAATTGATGGACTGATGCATAGGTGCTTTTCTTTTTTTTGTTTTTTTTGCAGTGGCTGGAGTTGGCAAGGTGACCAAAAGTAGTTGTTGAACTTATTACATATAGAAACATTGAAATTACATGAAATGGAAAAAACCTTGTTTTCACCTCAAAACAGAGTTTTGAGGTGAAACAAATTTATGGAGCCTAACAAAAGTAAAATTTACAATTTTATGAGTTTATTTATCCTCCTCATGTGCCTGCTGACCTTTTATTCATTTTTGGATGACTATGATGACAAACCCTAGACCTAGTGAGACAAAACCCTAAAACTGGTTTTTATGAATGAAATGAAACTGGATGACAGTAAATAACCTAAAGAATGTGAAAACAGGCCAGCAGGAGAATGTCATGAGGGAAATTGACATGAACCACTACCATCAGTTGATCCATGACCTAATGGAATGCAGCGGATCGGATGGGACACCTAATATGCATGCAAAAAAGAGAAATTTGATCACTGATGGAGGGATGAAGATACCGACACTACAATTGGCTCCAATGGGGATGGTAGCTCCTTGGAGGTGCCAAGAACCGCAGATCTTTGGGAGAGCAGACCAGTGCCTTATCCATTGGAAAATATGGAATCAACGTCTTGGCAACAAAAACATCAAAAATCAAGACTCAAGACTCATAATTGAAATGACTAAGAACTAAGACTAACTCAAAACTAAAACAAGACACTCAAAAGCTGAAACTAGACACTCAAAAGTTGAAACTATCTTGAAACTGACGAAAACAAAAAATGACTCAAGACTTACTTAACTGAAACAAGTACTTACAAAGCTTTTTAATGGCAGCAATCCATCGAGATTTGAGGGCTTCAAATCATGATGACAACCACCTTCCTACTGATGAAATATGTATAATCATGTGAAGTGAACCTTCCAATGTAACCAATCCAATAGATGGCTACTCAATGAAATTCTGCTCTCACTTTCCCCGAGCAAGTAGAACGATGTACATGTAGGCAACTCACAATAACAACTAAAACCAGGGCTTATGCTAATGAACCAGGCAACATCCATCTTCTCTAGTGCTTGCAAAAGAATGTCGAAAGGATCTTGAAAGTCTTGAAGCATTAGCTTGTCTTGAGATCTAGCAGCAAAAATACAAGTACTCCCTTCATTATGATCTGAAAAAACAGTTGGTTGTTGTTTGATAGGAAGGCATAAAGAAGTATAAGCTTCTGCTATCTGAGTGTGTTGAAGCCCCAAAAATCGGGTTTACAACAAGGGGGATACCCACCCGGTCCAGACCTTGGTTAGCAGCTCCTTTTCCATTTGGTATAGTGGGTCTGACTAGGGATATGGGACCAGTTTCCCAATATATGTGTGTGTGTTGAGAATTGATATTTCCTTTCTAATAGTTCCTAAGTGAAATGCTTTTATTCTAAATATAATCCAACAACATGCAAATTGTATTCTAATAAACAGAAATATCTAATTCTAAACTAACCCGGGATGTAATCCTTCCGTTATGTGATCTAAAATGATTTCAAATAACAATTGTTAATAAAGATCATTCAACTGCTATGAGAAAAGAATTCAATAAAGATAAACCATTTTGTATAAAAAGTTAGATGAAACAGTTGTGAAAAACATATCGCATAATAAGCTACTCATATATTAAGCATAAATAAATAGCTATCACCGTACAGAAGTGCCAAATGATAACTCAAGTATTCACGCATTCATACATAAATAACTAAACATGAATATCACTTTAACACATAGGCAGAAATAGTTAAGAGATAAAAGTACCATTTATAACTAATTCTACTCATGAGCTTCAAGCAATAATGATTTATCTGTTCTTAATCCAACATCCACTAAGAGTACAAAAGTGAAACATCAGTAGTAGATATTAAACGCAGATATCAATAAATCATGTTCCATTCATTCATCAAAACCTCCTCGGAGGGTGAAAAAGTGCATGTTATGAGGACAAGTTTTTGACAAATTTCAGGACCCTTCTCTAAATGCATGAGAAGTGTTTAAATACTACTAACTAAATCTAAAAATAATTTATTACAAAAATGTAGGATGCGGTTTAAATGACCGTCCTCATCTCGGGAAAAAAGAAAGCAAAATTAACACTAAAACTGAATCTAAAACTAAAACTAACAACTAACTATCCGTGTATCTATTCCTTGAAATCGCAAGCGTTTAGAATTTGCTTGAGGAGAGTTGGCTGGCTGACTTCTGACTTTAGTTGTCCTGCGAAAACAGAATCGGCAGGAGTTGGCACCATCTTCTCGGTAGAATTGATGATACATTTGAGAGTCATTCACTGGCTATGTGGTTTTACCAAGTATGTCCAGTAAGAATCCCAATTCAACTTAGTTAATATTTTGATTGATTCTGCCCTTATTGAGCCTTATGTCCCCAGCCTGTCTGCAGATGCTGTACTTTTGGTAGATATCCTGGAGTGGTCTCTGAGATCAGATTTGCCCTATGTAAATTTTCATTGATGCAGTCAATGACATTGTTTGTTGTTGTGGCTGCTTCTTCTGCCACTTGTTCTGCTTTCCTGATCTGTGCATCCCACTTGTTAAAGAGCATTTCTTTGTGAGTGTCATTGATTATTGGTGCACCTGCCTTTTTCCCTTCCTTTGTTTCTTGCCAAGCCAAATATTCAATAACTCTTTTATCAATTAAATCGTAATCATGTCGCAAGTCCACGACTTGATTAGTAATTTTATCGCTTATTTCGCAATAAGACCTCGATTGTGATATTATTTGGCACAATGCTTCTTATTGTTGCAATAGTTGATCATTTAAGGAAATGGATTCTATGACAAATTTTGTAATCTTAGGATCATCCTCGTGCATCTCTTGCATAACCTGTAACTGTTTTTCTCTTTCGACCAAATTGTTTATCTGCATTTGTTAAAAGTCCTACTGTAATCTTTCAAGTTGTTTTTGTGCTTCGCCGTTGGCATTGGCTTGTTGTAGCTGTTGCTACAAAACCTGTATTTGATCTTCTTTCTCTTTCAGCAGTTGTTGTACCTCATATGCTTTATCAATGGTCGCAAAGGCATATGCTCCTACGATCTGAGATAATTTAGTGAGATTTTCAGTGGGATCGGTGGTAGGATCTTGCCATAAGATGTCTAATTGCTCTGCATCATGAGATATCACGCTTTTCAATTTCCTTTTCTTTCTTTTTCTCTCACCAAAGCCTTATGTTGTGGACTGTAAAATACATCAAGAGGAGGAATTTCCTCTATTTTGAACATAATTTCAAAGGATGGGGTAATGGGAATATGTTCCATTTCTGGGACATTGCTAATTGTTCCTGTGCCTATATCAGTCGTTGTCTGTACATTACTCTCATGTGTCTTTGTGCTATGTCCTTCAATATTGATTAAATCATTGAATGTCTCCCATTCTTTCTCTAGCTCAGTTCTGACTGATGGTGGCTGGATGATGAGAGGGGGAGGATATAGCTGTGGAGAGGTCAAAACCTATTACTATGGGAGCTCCTTCAACTGGGCAGTATCCCTTACTGACCCTTCGCATTTACTATGGTCACTTTCGGACCTCTTGAAGTGTCCTGACGTTTCTCTCCCGGACTTAGATTTAGATCTATCTGTGCCTAAACTTCCACTAAGACTGATACTGGGATTTGGTTCCCTTACGGGTTCCAAGCGTAATTTATCCAAACGAATATTAGCTAACCTCCTTTCTCTTTATATTTTGAACTCTTGAAATTCTGCTGGAGGAAATTGCATTTGGGCCGAATTCAGAACTTCTTTAAGTTTACTTTTCTGTTGGAACATATCATCAAAAAATCATCTTCTTTAGAAAACACCTTTATTTTGACTGCAGTAGTGAATTTTTTAACAATATCAGAAGGGTAAAACGGTCTTCCTGAAAATTTGAACAATCGTAGACATGTCATGTTGTTTACTTCTTTGAATGCATGGCCTACATCAAATAGTGAAAAGGCCCCACAGGCCACAAGAAATTGCGGCCAAATGGCCTTCTTCTTGTCCTTCAAATATTTAGTCATACCTCCTTCTCCGCAGGTCTGATAAGCAATCTCTCATGCCAGTGGTTTATCAGGAACATATAAATGTAAGACATGAGGGGAAGTGAGACTTCCAAATACCCTGACATATGTAAAAAGTTCTTCTCCAAACCATCTCGTGACAGGGAGCATATCAACCTCTGCTTCGGGAGAAAATCTTGGAGCGTCTTTATCATACAACATTTGTACAGAGATAACATGATTCCATGACAAATCTTGTAGAAATACAGAGTGAACTTGGAATCCCAGAATTATTTGTGATAAATATGAATAGGTAAGGGATCTTGAATCATCCATTTCCAACCCATTAGAGGAAACTTGGAAATATAACAGATTGCATCCATCACATACGTAGATAAGTAGAAAGGGGGATAAATTCTCTGAGAAATAGTTCTTTTAGACCGATAATTCAAAATGGTTATGGCTAAGTTGTCAGACAATATCTTAGCCCAATCCACAATAGTAGCATTAATGGAGGCATCCAATAATGGTAGCCATTCAGATGAAAATTTGTTAATGTCTGGCTTCCCAAAAAGTCTACAGAGCATAGCAGCAACAAAGCAATACAGGGAGGTGAGAGAACCAGTACTATACATACCATGCTTATCCTCTTTTAGTGGTTCATCCCTTCTTGACCAGTCCTTGGTGCATTCTGCCAAATCTTCATTTCTTTAGCGAACTTCTCCATGAACTATTTGTTATAAGTCCACTGTGAATCTGGTAGATGATACATAAGCCTCAAATCTTGTGGAGTGAATAAGCCAATGAGTCCTTGACCCTCAACCTTAAATTGTCTATTTATGATGTTAGCGCTATCCAGTACCCATTTAACCATATCCGTGTATGGAAGAATTTTGGGCCTCGTCGCTATCTGGTGCAAGAATGAACATGCTAGTTCTGTAATAGACACCTCAGAAGACCCATGTGAGCCTGCAGTAGTTGTAACCTCCATCATTTTGGGATTTCTTCCTCAAGTAGAATGTACATGCCTTCCCAAGTAGTAATACCGGCATCTTTGTTACAGGCGGTGTCTGTATATAAGGGCGTCATTTCTTTGTCTTCAGAACTCGGAGCTTTACCCTTCTTTCCCATAATATCCTGAACACTGCTATGTATACTTATCTACTCTTCGTTCCTGCAGTTTACAAATGAGGTGAGAATAATGATAAGAAAAAGGTGACAGGAAAGCTTTAAACGCTGAAAACATATAAAATATACCACCTTATGTGAAATGGCTCTTCGATCAGATCAAAACCATATTTCATTAATGATTGCCAACTAACTCATTAATTAACATTAATGCGCATAACCAGGTCTCAGTTTATGGGAAAAGCTTTTTCGAACAACGAGCCCTGAAGATTTTCGATAAGGCGATTTGTGATTTGCTTCGCAATATCGCAGATCGCAGTATCGCAGATCACAATATCGCGGAATCGCAATATCGTTGGTTCGTAGCGTATGACAATCATGCATTAATGTATTTTCTGCTAAATGTGATTTGCGGTATGCGCCATCACATATCGGTGGTTTAAGGCATTTCAATGTAAGTGATGTTTGAGGCATGCGATGCGATGAATGTTTTTAGTGCGTAGTTTCGCATCGCGATTTCGCAACTTAGAATTCCGCTTGTAGGAAGGCACCTATTACTCTTTTTATGATGCGATGTTTCTTAAGAAATGATTTTATTCTAACTTATCATAAAATTTAAGCCTTTTTAGATTTTTCGAGGGTATTCTCCTAAGTTTATGATAGTAAGTTTTATTGAAAAAGAAAATACAAGCATTCAACAATTTTTTTTTTAATTTTTGAAATAAGGATCCCCACTTATTTAGTATTAGTGATCAAACTAAATAAGAAGGGGGGTTGTTGCTGGCCACAACAATTGGCGATTCTCTTGGAAGAACCAGTTATCTCTGCTTTTGTTTTGAATTTTCTAAACTTCCAAAACAGAAAATTTTCCAGAAAATCAAACTTTATTATAGAAAGATAAAGTACATCATGCTTTCAGCTATCAATGATAGTTTGTTTCTTCTATGTTTAACTTTGGTTATTTACTTCCTCAAGCTAGTCATTGTATCTACATCAGCCACTACTTGGTTTATAAAGATAAAAGCAAAGCCTTCTCTATAAATCAGTTTTAAATATGCTCATTTGTCATAGGTAAAGCCTCTGTTGCCAGCAGGCGTTTATAGCCTCGACAGGGTTACCTATTACCCAGCAATGATCATGTATCCCACTTGGAGAAATATACAATTTTCAAAGAGAAATCCATATCCACACTTATTGCTTTCATTTTCTTTTAACCCTTAAAGAACAATGCCTTGGTTTGGTAGCCAATTTATGGCAGTGCCACTCACTTGATTTATAACTTTGCTGAACACGCTAGCTCGTGATGAGACCCCTTGTCTTTTGATTGCAACAATATTGAGTCATTGCCCTGTTGTGGTATGCAGTTTTGGAAAAGTCAGCAAGCTATAATATCTATGATCATGATAAGTCGACTCGTGATGAAACATCTTATTCTTTAAGTTAAATTGTATCATTGGATTATTCCTTGAAGCTTGTAATTCCCTAGGTGGGGAGGAAGTCATTGTTTCCTTAAGAATAGCTCTGGACGAAAATGGTAGAGTTTTTGGAAAGAGCTTTTCTACAGAGAATCTTCGTTTTGTTATTGATACCTTTCATTGGACTGATATAAAATAATTTCCCACTAAAGGTCGTTTTTTATCAAAATTTACAAGGTTGAAACTAGTATCATTTCCAGGCTTATAGCCTTTGACTATATCTTTCAATAATAATCACCAATTTTCTAAAACAATTCTATTTATACAAGCGAAAAATAAAAAAATTAAATTAAAATTAAATTAAATTAAAATTAAAAATAAATTAAAAATAAAATTAAAAAATAATAATAATAATAATAATTAATTAATTTAAATTAAATTAAATTAAAATTAAAATAAGTAAAAAAAATTAAAATTAAAAAATAAAAAAAATAAATAAATAAAAAATAATAAAAAATAAATAATAAATATAAATAAATGAATAAAAATAAAAATAAATCTAAAAGAAATACTTGTTTTTTTCATGAATTCCAAATGTAACCATTTACAACTGGTTTTATTATGAAAATAAAGGAAAAACTAATCTACAAAAATAGAAGATTGATCTCATATGGAAAGTATTTTTTGAGGGTCTGTTCGTTAACAGGTAAAGACTCTCTTTTTCCTGTTAAATCCTGTAACATAAAAGTAGATGGACCTATGACTTCTACAATTTGGAAAGGGCCAAGCCACATTTGTTGAAATTTCGTATGTTTTCCTTTTTCCTCATGAGCCTTGTCCCATTTTAAAACTAGATCTCTCATCTGAAAGTCCTTTATGGATATCATGTTTGAATCAAAAGAAGCTTTTACTAATGCTTGGTGATGAGCATGAGTTATTTTACCCTGTTCTTGTTGCTCTTCTAGCTTAAGTATTTCCAGTTGCCTTAATTGTAAGGAAGAAGTTGGTGCTTCATCAATATATTGAACTAAGGCCAAAGAGGGAATTGTTAGATGATTTGGAAGAACCACTTCTTTCCCATAAACTAAATTAAAGGGAGAAGTGCCAATGGAGGCTTTATGCGTTATTTGTTCTGCCCATAAAGTGTATATTAAGGACTTGTGCCAATTTTTGTGAGTTTGATCAATGGTTCGCTTAATGATTCTCATTAAGATTTTATTCGTAGATTCAGCTAACCCATTCCCCTGTGGGTAGTAATTGGCAAAGTATTTAAGCTTAAAACCTCTTTTGAGTGGAAATTCAATCATAGTATTTCCAGAAAAATACAATGCATTATCAAACAAAAAAGCAGAAGGTAAACCAAACTTGGTGATTATGAACTGATCTATGAACTCAATGATGTGTTCGGCATTAGTTGTCTTGAGAGGAACTGCTTCTACC
This sequence comes from Pinus taeda, assembly GCA_000404065.3. Taxonomy (NCBI): domain Eukaryota; kingdom Viridiplantae; phylum Streptophyta; class Pinopsida; order Pinales; family Pinaceae; genus Pinus; species Pinus taeda. The sequence continues at coordinate 41,221 of APFE030857264.1, forward strand.
CATTTAGTAAAATAATCTATTGTTGTAAGGATATACCTATGCTGTTTAGAAGAGTGAGGAACGATCTCACCTATTATATTCGATCCCCATTGATCAAAAGGTTGCTCAATGTTGATTGGTTGCAGAGGCAATGATGGTTTCTTTTATCTCCCAGCAGCAATTTGACAAACTTGACATTTCCTTACGTAGCTATGTGCGTCTTTGAATAGTGTGGGCTAGTAATAGCCTGCGCGGAGAATTTTATGTGCAGTAGCATCTCCAGCATAATGTCCACCTGCTGGTCCATCGTGGAGTTCCTGCAACACCTTTTCAGCTTCAGATTTCTCAAGACATCTAAGGAGAACAGAATCATAATTCATTCTAAAAAGTACATCGTTCACGAGCTGATATTGCTTATCTTTCAACCTTAGAGTTCTTTTCTTTCTATAATCGAGGTATGAAGGAGCATATCCATTCTTTAGATAAAATATGATATCAGCGTATAATGATTCAACATCGTTTAGGCCTACCTCGTACATTTGTATCTCTGCAGATGGTATTTCGGAAATAAGGGATGCTCCAGCGAGCATTTTGCAAAAGCCTTGACCTTTTACAATACTTTCTGGTTTGATTTATACGTCGTATTCTTGTAAGGAAGTAACCCAATTGGCTCTTTTCTCACCCACATCTTTTTGTACTAATAGGTTTCTTACCGCTAGAAATGGTACTATGATTTTTGTATGGGTTTTAAGCAGAAAGGGTCTGAAATATTTAATCGCTTTGAAAACAGCATAAGCGTGTTTCTCTACGTCTAAATAATTTAACTCAGCCCCCTGTAGATTTGAACTGAAAAAAAAAATAAAAAATAAAAATAAAAAAAAAAAAATAAAAATAAAAATAAAAATAAAAATAAAAATAAATAATAAAATAAAAAATAAAAAAATAAAAATAAAAAAAAATAAAATATAAATATAAATATAAATATAAATATAAATATAAATATAAATATAAATATAAATAAATAAATAAATAATAAATAAAAATAAATAAATAAATAAAAATAATAAATAAATAAATAAATAAATAAAAATAATAATAATAATAATAAATAAATAAAATTTAAAAATAAATAAAATAAAATAAATAAATAAAAATTGGGGCTTCTGCCTTGTCTTGATTTGCTTGAGTGAGTATCGCAGCATATGATCGATCAGAGACAAATGTGTATAAAATGAAAGGATCGCAAAAATTTGGAGTTGCTAAAGATGGAGCATTAACAATTGCTTGTTTAATCAGATTGAATGCTTCATATTCGTCTTGGCCCCATTTGAAGATTGAGTTCTTTTTCATCATTGTTTGTAAAGGAGATACGATTCTTGAAAAATCTGGAACAAATCTATTTACAAAATTAATTTAGCCAAGGAAAAATTGCATAGCTTTCTTGTTGTGAGGTAGGGGTATTTCGGAAATCTCCTTGATTCCATCAGGATCAATTTGGATTCCAGATTTTGACACTATGAATCCAAGAAGTTTTCCTTCACTTAATGCAAAAAAGGACTTTTTGGGGTTAAGTGAAATTCCATACCTTTGACAACGTTGGAAGATCTATTTTAAATCTCTGAGATTATTGCCTCGCTTCTTGGAATATACAGTTATATCATCCAACTAGATTACCATTGATTTGTTTACTAATCCCTTAAATGCGATGTCCGTGGCCCTCTGAAATGCGGCATCAGCAATGATCAGACCAAAAGGCATATTTGATATGCATAAGTGCCCAAATTGGTTCTGAACGTGGTCTTTAATTGATCATCGGGATGGACCAACAATTGGTTGTAGCTAGAGAAACCATCCAAGAAGGACATTAATTACGATCCTGCGACTGCCTGCAATATTTGCTCCATGGGAGGCAAAGGAAAATTATCTTTTTGGCAGGCTTTGTTAAGATTTCGAAAGCCAATGCAAATTCTAATGTCTCCATTCTTCTTTCTAATGGGAACCATATTGGAAACCCATTTAGAATGTCGAAGAGGGAAAATTATTTTGGCCTTCAATAACTTATTGAGCTCAGATTTGATCTAGTTTTCTAGATTAGGATGGATCTTTCTCAGCTTTTGTTGGATAGGTTTTTCATCATTTATCATTGGGATAGTATGATGGATGATAGAAGTGTCATAAGTCTTGAGTTCATTGTAGTTCCAAGCAAAGACACTTTTGTATTGTTTCAAGAGACGAACATACGCTAGTTTTTCTTTAGGAGCTAGGCCAAGGCCTAGGTTGATATTATGTGGCTTGGTATCAGTTCCTAGATTTACTAATTCATAGTTCAGAGTTGAAATTTGAAGTTTTGAATTAGTAGATCTCTTGAATCGATCTTTCAAATCATACAGGTCTTCTAATTTGACTACTGACTTTGGCATAGCATTATTAGTGCTATCTTGTTGCAATTGTCTGACATGTTGGTCCTCATCAATTATCTGATTGGTGTAAGATCCCTCAGATGTGAGGAAGCTTACAATATCAGGATCATCATTGAAAATCCTCCAATTGGTAATGTTATCAGGAATCGAGGGTCTAAATATTAATTCGATTGAAAATCTATCAGGGCTATAGTCTTCTGAGGGAATGAGCTTGGAAGCTACGTTAGGTAAGAGGTCTGCACTAGAATTCTAGAGTCTAGGAATTGATGAAATATTAAATGCTATAAAATGTTCAGTCAGATCTTGAACTAAAGATTGGTAATGCTTTAAATGACCTGATAAAAAATGTATATTATTGCGTACCTGTTTGATTACAATTTCAGAGTCTCCGAAGACTTGTAGATATTTGATGTCTAATCTAATTACTTTGTATAATCCTTGGACTAAAGCCTCGTATTCTGCGGTGTTATTGGTGCAATCGAACTCGAGTCTACAAGTTAGCATAGTTTTGTTTCCCTCTAGACTAATTAACACGCATCCTGCTCCTACTCCTTCGTTAGACTTAGAACCGTCAAAAAATAACTTCCAAAATAAAGATTTATTTACAGGACTATCTATAAAATTAATGCATTTAGAACTGTGTTTAAGAAAAAACAGAATGTTCTAAGTAAGGTGAAGTATGAGTATTAAAATTTCCTAAGAAAGAATCAACAGAATAGTTGCCAATAATATTATTGTTGTATATTACCGGTTCATTTTCTCCTTCCAATTCTATTACTATGTATTTCTGATGTCTTTCTCGCTCAACCTTTATTTGATTTGGTTTACCATTGTAAGGGAGCCACATGTGCGACCAATGAGTTCAAAGTATCCATGAAGTTTTTCTGACCAATCTCTGCTAAGGATTAAGCCAAAAAATTCCGGAATATCTGCAACTAAAATGTCGATAACTTGACATAACTTTGGATTAGATGACAGTCTTATGGTAACCTGATTTAATTTGCCGATCACTTCAACTTGTGATCGATCCAGCTGAACTATGCACACAGCAGATTTTTGAGGTTGAATGTTCAACTTTGCACATATTGACTTTGGTAAGATATTAGATGAGGCTCCAGAATCCACTATACAATTATGCAATTTTTTGTTAAAAACTTCATAAGTAAGAAGAAATGGGGGAGTATGAGATCTCGACCTTCCTCTAATTAAAGCGATATCGTTTGGATCAACTTTATTAATCACATTAGTTGGAGGTCTTCCCATCTCATGGGAAGCTTGAGAGATTACATCGGCAGGCAGAGGTGCAACTGGTACAACATGTAATTCTTTCAAAAGTACCTTTTGTTGATGTTTTAACTTGCTCAATTCAATCAAAGTGATGTTAGCCCTAGTATTCTTCATGTCTTCTATGATATTATACTCCATTTCATCCGAAACAATCAATGTTTTAGATGGAGTTGGTGAATCTGTTTGGACTGAGCTCGTTTGAGTCGCTCTAGGTGTCGTTTTCTTGGCTGCGACTTTATCCTTAGGCATTGAGCTTGCGCTTTTTGGCTTAGGAGTAGGTTGAGGATCGAGTTGATTTCTACTTCGAGTACTAACCGGTGATGCCTCTTGATCCTCTTCATCTGGGAGGATGAAATCCCACATACCTTGTACCTCTACAACTTCTTCTTCATCTGTAGGTTCTTCAGTAGCAATTTCCTCTTCTTCTTCTTCTGATTCAGCACTTGTGATAGCATTGGGAGGCTTTGAATTGGTCGAAGGATTTCTTCTATAAGGCTTGTATGGCTTTTTAGAAGAAGTTTTTGCTACTTGTTTCTTAATTTCAACCATTTTGTTAGACATGGTTTTCAAAACTTTCTGCAATCCTTCTAAATCGAATGGATCTTTCGATTGTTTTTTCTTGGGATCTTCCTTAAAAGTAACCTTCCTAGATTTTCGTTCATCTAGCGCATTTTTCTTTTCTAAGGCTATGATACGTTTCTATACCGCTATTGCTTCCTTCATATTGTTAGCTAAAGTTGTTTTGTTAGCCCTATCAACGAAGATTGCTATGTTTGATGGTAAAGCAGAGATGTACCATTCACTTCGCACTTCTTCGCTAGGCTTGGAAGCAGTAGGAATTTTATTCAACAGTTTATTGAAATGTGAATTAAAATATTTGATAGGTTCTTTTGACTCAGCCCTAAGGTTAGACAGGTCATTGATCAGTGTTGCCGTAGACCTTTCATCACCGAACTTAGTCAAGAATTGTTCTTGAAAGATATCCCAACTAGTGATAGATCCGGACGGTAATGAGAAATACCATGATCTAGCTGCTCCTTGCAGAGTGTAAGGAAAGAGTCGAACGACAACATCTTCATTAGTAACTCCATTGAGATTTATAGATAACATACAGTTGTTTATATGTTCTTTTTCTAGCATGTCTGCTTCAAGATTAAACTTAGGTAGCCATTTTTCAGGATGGGTCAATATTTGACTCAAGGGCGCAGGCATTAAGACTACCCCTGGGTTATTCCATGGAGATTGGGCCATCGCTGAACTACTAACAGAGGAAAGCGTAGAAGATGATCCCTGCGATTGGGAAGATGAGGATATTACGATTCCAGATGATTGAGAAGGAGATGTGGAAGTTCCAGTGGACTGGTGGACAATAATCTGAAGTGGAGGGGTGGATGGTTGACTTCACGGTGGAGAATTTGAGATGGATGATGATGACGAAAGAGTCTCGCTATCAAACCCTTTAGGTGATTTCCTTGCTCTCTTCCTTGTAGGTAGAGGTAACTCAGTTGGCTCAATACCAAACTTTTCGCTCTTTAATCTGGTGAGAGGATGAGCAGGGTTATATAGCAAAGTCACACTGCCTTGAGATTTATCATATCTTTGAGGTGATATAGAAAATCGTTGAAGTTTATGGATCAAAGATTCAACTTCAGGAGGTTCAACAGTAGATTTCTCTGAAACGTCAGGGTTTGTGGCAGTGGATGTTGTTCTTTCGACTTCTTGCTCAAGATTTAAAGATTCTAAGTGCGATGGAGAAGTCAGGGGAGATGGTGAGGGCGATTTACTCTCAGAATGGTATTTAGATTAAGACTTACTTGTCATTCACAGTTCGTGGCCCTCCTTCTAGCGCCAAATATTTTGAAGCCCCGAAAATTGAGTCTACAACAAGGGGGATACCCACCCGGTTCGGACCTTGGTTAGCAGCTCCTTTTCCGTTTGGTATAGTGGGTCCGACTAGGGATATGGGACCAGTTTCCCAATATATGTGTGTGCGCGTTGAGAATTGATATTTCCTTTCTAATAGTTCCTAAGTGAAATTCTTTTATTCTAAATCTAATCTAACAACATACAAATTGTATTCTAATAAACAGAAATATCTAATTCTAAACTAACCCGGGATGAAATCTTTCTGTTATACGATCTAAAATGATTTCAAATAACAATTGGTAATAAAGATCATTCAACTGCTATGAGAAAAGAATTCAATAAAGATAAACCATTTTGTATAAAACGTTAGACGAAACAGTTGCGAAAAACATATCGCATAATAAGCTACTCATATATTAAGAATAAATAAATAGCTATCACCGTACAGAAGTGCCAAATGATAACTCAAGCATTCACGCATTCATACATAAATAACTAAACATGAATATCACTTTAACACATAGACAGAAATAGTTAAGAGATAAAAGTACCATTTATAACTAGTTCTACTCATGAGCTTCAAGCAATAATGATTTATCTCTTCTTAATCCAACATCCACTAAGATTACAAAAGTGAAACATCAGTAGTATATATTAAACACAGATATCAATAAATCTTGTTCCATTCATTCATCAAAACCTCCTCAGAGGGTGAAAAAGTGCATGTTTTGAGGACAAGTTTTTGACAAATTTCAGGACCCTTCTCTAAATGCATGAGAAGGGTTTAAATACTAATAACAAAATCTAAAAATAATTTATTACAAAAATGTAGGATGCGGTTTAAATGACCGTCCTCATTTCAGGCAAAAATAAAGCAAAATTAAACTAAAACTGAATCTAAAATTAAAACTAACAACTAACTATCTGTGTATCTGTTCCTTGTAATCGCAAGCGTTCAACATTTGCTTGAGGAGAGTTGGCTAGCTGACTTCCGACTTTAGCTGTCCTGCGAAAACAGAATCGACAAGAGCTGGTGCCATCTTCTCGACAGAATTGATGATACATTTGAGAGTCATGCACTGGCTGTGTGGTTTTACCAAATACGCCCAGTAAGAATCCCAATTCAACTTGGTTAACCTTTTGATGGATTATGCGCTTTCTTGAGCCTTCTGTCTCTAGCTTGTCTGCAGATGCTGTACTTTCGGTAGATATCCTGGAGTGGTCCCTGAGATCAGATTTGCCTTGTGTAAATTTTCATTGATGCAGTCAATGACATTATTTGCTGCTATGGCTGCTTCTTCTGCCGCTTGTTCTGCTTTCCTGATCTACGCATCCCACTTATTAAAGAACATTTCTTTGTGAGTGTCATTGATTATTGGTGTGCCTTTGTCATACAACATTTTGTACAGCGGTAACATGATTCCATGACAAATCTTGTAGAAATACGGAGTGAACTTGGAATCCCACAATTCTTTGTGATAAATATGAATGGGTAAGGGATCTTGAGTAGTCCATTTCCAACCCATTAGAGGAAACTTGGAAATATAACAGATTGCATCCATCACATATGCAGATAAGTAGAAAAGGGGATAAATTCTCTGAGAAATAGTTCTTTTAAACCGATAATTCAAAATGGCTGTGGCCATATTGTCAGACAATATCTTAGCCCAATCCACAATAGTAGCATTAGTGGCAGCATCCAATAATGGTAGCCATTCAGATGAAAATTTGTTAATGTCTGGCTTTCCAAAAAGTCTACAGAGCATAGTGGAAGCAAAGTAATATGGGGAGGTGAGAGAACTAGTACTATACATACCGTGCTTGTCCTTTTTTAGTGGTTCATCCCTTCTTGACTAGTCCTTGGTGCATTCTGCCAAAATCTTCATTTTCTTTAGCGAACTTCTCCATGAACTATTTGTTATAAGTCGCCTATGGCTCTGGTAGATGATACATGAGCCTCAAATCTTGTGGAGTGAACGAGCCAATGAGTCCTTGACCCTGGGTCTTGGATTGTCTGTTTGTGATATCAGCACTATCTAGTACCCACTTTACCATGTCCGTGTATGGAAGAATTTTGGGCCTCGCCGCTATCCTATGCAAGAACGAACATGCTAGTTCTGTAACAGACGCCTTAGAAGACCCATGTGAGCCTGCGGTAGTTGTAACCTCCATCATTTTGGGATTTTTTTCCTCGAGTAGACTGTACATGCCTTCCCAATAGTAATACTGGTATCTTTGTTACAGGTGGTGTCTGTGTATAAAGGCGTCATTTCTTTGTCTTTAGAACTCAGAGCTTTACCCTTCTTTCCCGTGATATTCTGAACACTGCTATGTATACTTCTTTGCTCTTCGCTCCTACAGTTTACAAATGAAGTGAGAATAATGATAAGAAAAAGGTGATGGGAAAGCTTTAAATGCCGAAAACATATAAAATATATCACCTTATGTGAAATGGCTGCTCGATTAGATCAAAACCATATTTCATTAATGATTGCTAACTAACTCATTGATTAACATTTAACGTGCATAATCGGGTCTCGGTTTATGGAAAAAGATTTTTCGAACAACGAGCCCTGAATATCTGCGATAAGGCAATTTTGCGATTTGCTTCGCAATATCGCAGATCACAATATCATGGAATCACAATATCGCAAATTTGTTGCATGTGGCAATCATTCGTTAATGTGTCTTTTGCGACATGCACCATCGCATATCGGCGGTTTGAGGCGTTTTAGCGTAAGTGATGTTTGAGGCATGCGATGCGATGCGGATCTTTTGATGCGTTATTTCGCATCGCGATTTCGCAATCTTAGAATTCCGCTTGTAGGAAGGCATCCATTACCCTTTTTGCGATGCGATGTGCTTTAAGGAGTGATTTTATTCTAACTTATCATAAAACTTAAGTCTTTTAGATTTTTCGAGGGTATTCTCCTAATTTTATGATAGTAAGTTTTATTGAAAAAAGGAAATACAAGCATTAATCAATTTTTTTAAATTTTTGAATAAGGTTCCCCACTTTTTTAGTATTAGTGATAAAACTAAATAAGAAGGGGGGTTGTTGCTGGCCACAACAATTGGCGATTCACTTGGAAGAACCAGTTATCTCTGCTTTTCTTTTTGAATTTTCTAAACTTCCAAAACATAAAAAATTTCAGAAAATCAAACTTTATTATAGAAAGATAAAGTATATCATGCTTTCAGCTGTCAATGATAGTTTGTTTCTTCTTTGTTAACTTTGGTTATTTACTTCCTCAAGCTAGTCATTGTATCTACATCAGTCACTATTTGGTTTATAAAGATAAAAACAAGGGCTTCTCTGTAAATCAGTTTTAAATATGCTCATTTGTCGTAGGTAGAGCCTCTGCTGCCAGCAGGCGTTTATAGCCTTGACCGGGTTACCTATTACCCAGCAATGATCCTATATCCTACTTGGAGAAATATACAATTTCAAAGAGAAATCCATATCCACACTTATTGCTTTCATTTTCTTTTAATCCTTAAAGAACAATGCGTTGGTTTGGTAGCCAAATTATGACAGTGCAATTGACTTGATTTATAACTTTGCTGAACAAGTTGGCTCGTGATGAGACCCCTTGTCTTTGGATTGCAACAATCGTGAGTCATTGCCCTGTTGTGGTATGAAGTTTTGGCAAAGTCAGCAAGCTATGATATCTATGATCATGATAAGTCGGCTCTTGATGAGACCTCTTATTCTTTAAGTTTAAAGTGTATCATTGGATTATTCCTTGAAGCTCGTAATTCCCTAGGTGAGGAGGAAGTCATTGTTTCCTTAAGTATAGCTCTGGATGACAATGGTAGAGTTTTTGGAAAGAGATTTTCTACAGAGAATCTTCGTTTTGTTATTGATACCTTTCATTTGACTGATATAAAACAAATTCCTACTAAAGGTCGCTTTTTATCAAATTTTCAAGGTTGAAACTAGTATCATTTTCAGGCTTATAGCCTTTGACTATATCTTTCAATAATAATGACCGAGTTTCTAAAACAATTCTATTTATACAAGCGATAAAACAAAATCTAAAAGAAATACTTGTCTTTTTCGTGAATTCCAAACGTAACCATTTACAACTGGTTTTATTATGAAAATAAAGGAAAAACTAATCTATAAAACATAGAAGAATGATCTCCTATGGAAAGTATTTTTTGAGGATCTGTCCGTTAATAGGTAAAGATTCACTTTTTCCTCTTAAATCCTGTAACATAAAAGTAGATGGGCCTATGATTTCTGCAATTTGGAAAGGGCCAAGCCACATTCGTTGAAATTTTGTATGTTTGCCCTTTTCCTCATGAGCCTTGTCCCATTTTAAAACTAGATCTCCCATCTGAAAGTCCTTTCTCGATATCATGTTTGAATCAAAGGAAGCTTTTACTAATGCATGGTGATGAGCATGAGTTATTTTAGCCTGTTCTCGTTGCTCTTCTAGCTTAAGTATTTCCAACTGCCTTAGTTGTAAGGAAGAAGTTGGTGCTTCATCAATATATTGAACTAAGGCCAAAGAGGGAATTGCTAGATGAGTTGGAAGAACCACTTCTTTCCCATAAACTAAATTAAAGGGAGAAGTGCCAATGGAGGCTTTCTGCGTTATTCGGTTTGCCCATAAAGCATATATTAAAGACTTGTGCCAATTCTTATGAGTTTGGTCAATGGTTCGCTTAATGATTCTAATTAAGTTTTTATTCATAGATTCAGTTAACCCATTCCCCTGTGGGTAATAATTGGCAGAGTATTTAAGCTTAAAACCTCTTTTGAGTGCAAATTCGGTCATAACATTGCTAGAAAAATACGATGCATTATCAAACATTAAAGCAGAGGGTAAACCAAACCTAGTGATTATGAACTAATCTATGAAATCAATGATGTGTTTGGCATTAGTTGTCTTGAGAGGAACTGCTTCTACCCATTTAGTAAAATAATCTGTAGTTGTAAGGATATACCTATGCTGTTTAGAAGAGTGAGGAACGATCTCACCTATTATATCCAATCCCCATTGATCAAAAGGTTGTTCAATGTTGACGGGTTGCAAAGGCAATGATGGTTTCTTTTCTCTCACAACAGCAGTTTGACAAACTTGACATTTCCTTACGTAGCTATGTGCGTCTTTGAATAGTGAGGGCCAGTAATAGCCCGCGTGCAGGATTTTATGTGCAGTAGCATCTCCAGCATAATGTCCACCTGCTGGTCCATTGTGGAGTTCCTGCAACACCTTTTCAGCTTCAGATTTCTCGAGACATCTAAGGAGAACAGAATCATAATTCATCCTAAAAAGTACATCGTTCACGAGCTGATATTGCTTAGCCTTCAACCTTATAGCTCTTTTCTTTGTATAATCGAGGTTTGAAGGAGCATATCCGTTCTTTAAATGAAATACGATATCAGCGTATAATGATTCAATATCGTTTAGGCTTACCTCGTACATTTGTATCTCTGCAGATGGTATTTCAGAAATAAGCGATGCTCCAGCTAGCATTTTGCAAAAGCCTTAACCTTTTGCAATACTTGCTGGTTTGATTTCTACATCATATTCTTGTAAGGAAGTAACTCAATTGGGTCTTTTCTCACCCACATCTTTCTGTACTAAGAGATTTCTTACCGCTGAAAACGATAATATGATTTTTGTATTGGTTTTAATCAGAAAGGGTTTGAAATATTTTATCGCTTTGAAAACAACATAAGCTTGTTTCTCGACGTCTGAATAATTTAACTTAGCCCCTTGTAGATTTGAACTGAAAAAGGCAATTGGGGCTTCTGCCTTGTCTTGATTTGCTTGAGTGAGTATCGCAACATACGATTTATTAGAGGCAAATGTATATAATATGAAAGGATCAGAAAAATTTGGAGTTGCTAAAGATGGAGCGTTAACAATTGCTTGTTTGATCAGATTGAATGCTTCATATTCGTCTTGGCCCCATTTGAAGATTGAGTTCTTTTTAATCATTGCTTGTAAAGGAGATACGATTCTTGAAAAATCTAGAACAATTCTCTTTACAAAATTAATTTGGCCAAGGAAAGATTGCATAGCTTTCTTGTTGTGAGGCAAGGGTATTTCAGAAATCTCCTTGATTCTGTCGGAATCAATATGAATTCCAGATTTTGAAACTATAAATCCAAGAAGCTTTCCTTCACTTAACGCAAAAAAAGGACTTTTTTGGTTAAGTGAAATTCCATACCTCTGACAACGTTGGAAGATCTGTTTTAAATCTCTAAGATGATTGCCTCGCTTCTTGGAATCTACAGTTATATCATCCAAGTAGATTACCACTGATTTGTTTACTAATCCTTTAAATGCGATGTCCATGGCCCTTTGGAATGTGGCATCAGTGTTAATCAAACCAAAAGGCATCTTTTGATATGCATAAGTACCCCATTTGGTTCTGAATGTGGTCTTTAATTGATCATTGGGATGGACCAACACTTGGTTGTAGCCGGAGAAACCATCCAAGAAGGACATTAATTCTGATCCTGCAACTGCTTGTAATATTTGCTCCATGGGAGGCAAAGGAAAATTATCTTTTTGGCAAGCTTTGTTAAGATTTCGAAAGTCAATGCAAATTCTAATGTCTCTGTTCTTCTTTCTAACGGGAACCATGTTGGAAACCCATTTAGAATGTCGAACGGGAAAAATGATTTTGGCTTTCAATAACTTATTGAGATTAGATTTGATCTGGTTTTCTAGATTAGGATGGATCTTTCTCAGCTTTTGCTGGACAAGTTTTTCATCATTTATCATTGGGATAGTATGCTGGATGATAGAAGTGTCGTAGGACTTAAGTTCATCATAGTTCCAAGCAAAGACACTTATGTATTGTTTCAAGAGACGAACATACGCTAATTTTTCTTCAGGAGCTAGGCCAAGGCCTAGGTTGATATTCTGTGGCTTAGTATCAGTTCCTAGATTTACTAATTCATAGTTCAGAGTTGAAATTTGAAGATTTGAATTGGTAGATCTTTTGAATCAATCTTTCAAATCATATAGGTCTTCTAATTTGACTACGGGCTTTGACATAGCATTATTAGTGCTATCTTGCTGCAATTGTCTGTCATGTTGGTCCTCATCAATTATCTGATTGGTGTAAGATCCCTTTGATGTGAGGAAGCTTACAATATCAGGATCATCATTGAAAATTCTCCAATTGGTAATGTTATCAGGAATCGAGGGTGTAAATATTAATTCGATTGAAAATCTATCAGGGCTATAGTCTTTTCAGGGAATGAGCTTGGAAGCTACGTTTTCCAAAAGGTCAACATTAGCATTCTGGAGTCTGGGAATTGATGTAATATTGAATGCTATAAAATGTTTAGTCAGATCTTGAACTAAAGATTGGTAATGCTTTAAATGACCTGATAGACAATGTATAGTATTTCATACCTGTCTGATAACAATTTCAGAGTCTCCGAAGACTTGTAGATATTTGATGTCTAATCTGATTGCTTTGTATAATCCTTGGACTAAAGCCTCGTATTATGTAGTATTATTAATGCAATTGAACTCAAGTCTACAAGTTAGCATCGTTTTGTTTCCCTCTAGACTGATTAACACACATCCTGCTCCTGCTCCTTCATTAGACTTGGAACCGTAAAAAAATAAGTTCCAAAATAAAGATTTATTTACAGGACTATCTATAAAATTAATACATTTAGAACTATTTATTTGGGAAAAATTTTCTACTTGAGATAAAATAGAATGTTCTAAGTAAGGTGAAGTGTGAGCATTAAAATTTCCTAAGAAAGAATCAATAGAATAGTTGCCAATTATATTGTTGCTGTATGCTACAGGTTCATTTTCTCCTTCCAATTTTGTTACTATCTATTTCTGATGTCTTTCTCGCTCAACCTTTATCTGATCTGATTTACCATTGTAAGGGAGCCACATGTGCGACCAATCGGTTGCAAAGTATCCATGAATTTTTTCTGACCAATCTCTACTAAGAATTAAGCCATAAAATTCTGGACTATCTACAACTAAAATGTCGATAACTTGACATACCTTTGGATTAGATGTCAACCTTATGGTCACCTGATTTAATTCGTCGATCACTTCCACTTGCGACCGATCCAGCTGAACTATGCACACATTAGATTTTTGAGGTTGAACGTTCAACTTTGCACATATCGATTTTGGTAAGATATTAGATGAAGCTCCTGAATCCACTAAACAATTATGCAAATTTTGGTTGAAAACTTCATAAGTAAGAAGAAATGGGGGAGTATGAGATCTTGACCTTCCTCCAATTAAAGCGATATCGTTTGGATCAACTTTATTAGTCACATTAGTTGGAGGTCTTCCCATCTCATGGGAAGCTTGCGAGATTACAGCGGCGGGCAAAGGTGCAACCGTTACTGCATGTAAATCTTTCAAAAGTACCTTTTGCTGATGTTTTAACTTTCTCAATTCATGAAAAGTGATGTTAGCCCTAGTCTTCTTCATGTCTTCTATGATAATATACTCCATTTAATCTGAAATGATCAATTTTTTAGATGGAGTTGGTGAATCTGTTTGGATTGGGCTTGTTTGAGTCGCTTTGGGTGTCGTTTTCTTGGCTGTGACTTTATCTTTAGGCATTGAGCTTGCACTCTTTGGCTTAGGAGTAGTTTGAGGAGGATCGAGTTGATTTCTACTTCGAGTACTAACCGGCGATGCCTCTTGATCCTCTTCGTCTAGGAGGATGAAATCCCACATACCTTGTACCTCTAGGACTTCTTCTTCATTGGTAGGCTCTTTGATAGCAATTTCCTCTTCTTCTTCTTCTGATTCAACATTCGTAATAGCATTGGGAGGCTTTGGATCAGTTGAAGGATTTCTTCTATAAGGTTTGTACGACTTTTTAGGAGAAGTCTCTTCTACTTGTTTCTTAATGTCAACCATTTCATTAGACATGGTTTTCAAAACTTTCTGCAATTCTTCTAAATCGAATGGATCTTTTGATTATTTTTTCTTGGGATCTTCCTTGAAAGTAACCTTCTTAGATTTTCGTTCATCTACAATGTTTTTCTTTTCTAAGGCTATGATACGTTTCTCTACCGCTATTTCTTCCTTCATATTATCAGCCAATGTTGTTTTATTAGCCCTATCAACGAAGATTGATATGTTTGATGGTAAAGCAGAGATGTACCATTCACTTTGCACTTCTTCGCTAGGTTTAGAAGCAGTAGGAATTTTGTTCAACAGTTTATTGAAACGTGAGTTAAAATCTTTGATAGGTTCCTTTGACTCAGCCCTAAGGTTAGACAAGTCATTGATCAGTGTCGCTGTAGACCTGTCGTCACCGAACTTAGTCAAGAATTGTTCCTGGAAGATATCCCAACTAGTGATAGATCCGGATGGTAATGAGAAATACCATGATCCGGCTGCTCCTTGCAAAGTGTAAGGAAAGAGTTGGACGACAACGTCTTCATTAGTAACTCCATTGAGATTTATAGATAACATAAAGTTGTTTATATGTTCTTCCGCCAGCATGCCCGCTTCAGGATTAAACTTAGGCAACCATTTTTCAGGATGGGCTGGTATTTGACTCAAGGGCGCGAGCATTAAGACTGCCCCTAGGTCATTCCATGGAGATTGGGCCATCACTAAACTACTAACAGATGAAAGCGCATAAGATGATCCCTGCGGTTGGGAAGATGAGGATATTACAGTTCTAGAAGATTGAGAAGGGGATGTTGAAGTTCCAGTGGACTGGTGGACAATAATCTGAAGTGGAGGGGTGGATGGTTGACTTCACGGTGGAGAGGTTGAGATGGATGATTATGACGAAAGAGTCTCGCTATCAGACCCTTAGGTGTTTTCCTTGCTCTCTTCCTTGTAGGTAGAGGTAACTCGGTTGGCTCAATACCAAACTTTTCGCTCTTTAATCTGGTGAGAGGATGAGCAGGGTTATCTTGCGAAGTCACGCTGCCTTGAGATTTATCAGATCTTTGAGGTGATATAGAAAATCGCTGAAGTTATGAATCAAAGATTCAACTTCAGGAGGTTCAATAGTAGATTTCTCTGAAATGTCAGGGTTTGTCAGTGGTTGTTGTTCTTTCGACTTCTTGCTCAAGATTTAAAGATTCTAAGTGCAATGGAGAAGTCAGGGGAGATGGTGAGGGCGATTTACTCCCAGAATGGTATTTAGATTTAGACTTACTTGCCATTCACAGTTCGGGGCCCTCCTTCTAGCGCCAAATATGTTGAAGCCCCAAAAATTGGGTCTACAACAAGGGGGATACCCACTCGGTCCAAACCTTGGTTAGTAGCTCCTTTTCCGTTTGGTATAGTGGGTCCGACTGGGGATATGGGACTAGTTTCCCAATATGTGTGTGTGTGTTGAGAATTGATATTTCCTTTCTAATAATTCCTAAGTAAAAATGCTTTTATTCTAAATCTAATCTAACAACATGCAATTGTATTCTAATGAACAAAAATATCTAATTCTAAACTAACTCGGGATGTAATCTTCCCATTTATGTGATCTAAAATGATTTCAAATAACAATTGGTAATAAAGATCATTCAACTGCTATGAGAAAAGAATTCAATAAAGATAAACAATTTCTTATAAAAAGTTAGACGAAACAATTGTGAAAAACATATTGCATAATAAGCTACTCATATATTAAGCATAAATAAATAGCTATCACCGTACAAAAGTGCCAAATGATAACTCAAGCATTCACGCATTCATATATAAAT
>APFE030857264.1:61488-76591 GCA_000404065.3 Pinus taeda
GAAAACTTGAATAGCTTTATTAAGATGAAAAGTAGCAAGAGGATTACAACCATATGTTCTGACCCAGCATCATCCTCCAGCTAGAAAACCCTTCTTCACCTCAAGCAAAGCTTAGATCACCCAACACTATGAATGTACACCAGAAAACCAACATCACTTCTCTATAAGATACAAAATTCCAGCCTCTGGATCTCTGTGATGAGGGATCCATATATAGATGATTATAGGGAGGTGAGTCATCTTCTGGGACTTTGATTAGTTTCTTCTCTCTGATAGTTCCTGCTTCCACTTGGAGAATGATGATCTCTTACTGATCTCTGGTCGAAAACAAAGAGGCAAGTGTCAGAGGGGAAGCTTCTGGAAGATTCCATGATCTTCCACCTCACATTTTTTCCCTGTCATTTGTCCATTCCCGACCATCGCAACCTACAGAGGAGAAATTTAGTATGCATCGCACCTTGTACACTGGGAAGGTGGTATGCATCGCACCCTCTGCACTGGGTTTTCAGTATGGTCCATTTTTTACCATTTATGAGAGTTTTTCAGTGGAGAACTTCTGGGAGATGATGTAATCAGCGGACCTTGTTCCTTTAGGCAGTGAAGCAACACTTTTAGGGACTTAGGAGCCCTTAGTTTATGGACATTTATGATTGGGGTTGAAGTGCCCAAAAATGTCTATAGCACTAAGTAAGAGTGATGTCCAGTTTGGCTTGCTCAAGCCATTTTTTCTCACATGGGTACATGTGCATTGTAATGTTAAGTCATGTCAAGTGTAAGTCAAGTGTCAAAGTGGATGTAATAGTCATAGAGTAGGTGAAGAGTCATGAGGGTAGTTGAATGGTCATAAAGGGGAATGTCAAGCTTCACCCCACCCTTTGATATAAATAGTTCCTCATAACTCATTGTATAGGCTTTTGGTCAGCCAAGCTTCTGATAAGACTATCTTGGAAAGAGTTTGGACAATATTGTAACATGCCTTGGATTCTCCACTACATAGAGGTAGTTCATCTCTTTGGAGGAGCAAGCAGATATGGCTATAATGTTCTAGTGTTGGGGTTAGTAGGTATGCATGGATGTATTGTATGATTGGAACTTACACTTCTTTATATAATAAGAGCGAAGTCGTTTTCATGCATATGTTGTTATTGTAGCTGGACTGTTCCAGTTTTTGTAGTGATGTATGTTGTTTAACTTACGTAGTTTTGTATGAACTACTTTGTATGAAATTATATGAATCTCGTTGTAGATGTGTTGTTGGTTTAACCATCACTTTCGATTGTCGGCTGACCTTATTTCCAGATTGTGATGCATCTTCGCTCATGTGTTCCCTTCCCAGCTGAGTACTATTATAAGTTTCTAAGGCGTGCACTCATCCCAACTCATCTATGTTAGAACCTCTCATGCAACTTCCTTGGCTCATTGCAACGATCACACCCTTTGCTACTAATAGAGTTATCTTACTTGCCTCTGTGCGACATTACAGTCAAGGCATTGCTTTACAACCCATAGCTAGGACTCATACACCAAACAGTATGAGGTCTAATTGGGACTTCTTACCGGGGAGATCCCCTTGACATGTTGGTGGGTCCAACACCATCAACAAATTCCTTTGTTGAAAAATGAGTAGAAAATACTCAGTACACAGTTGCATCCCTTCTTTGGTAGGAGATCTACCACTTGATTCTACTCTTTATTGGAATTATTAGAGGCCAGTCTTTGAAAGGTATTCATCAAAGATATTATGCATTGCATCCAAAAAGTAAGGGAAGGTGGTCCAAATTTTGTTCTCAGTTGTACCCAATCTAGGATCATGTTGGAATCTCCAAACACAGGTTCTTCAATTGTGAGCCAATTAGCAAATAGAAGAGCCCCCAAGAGTATGATTAGCTCAAATCTATTATTTGACCCTGTGCCATTATCCCAGTTGAAATGGAAGGTGTTTCCTAGATTCAAAACCAAATGTGTCCCACTTCCAAAAACCCTGTTGTTCGATGCTCCATAAAAAATAAAAATAAAAAGTAAAGGATTAAAAAAAAAGTATGACCATAACTTCACGAGTCGAAATGTCTTCTAGGTTGTTCCTCCTTCATTAGCCATATCTCCATAAAATATGAAAATATCTTTAAATAGGTGTCTCTAGTATTTGGTTTTGTTTGTTCAAAAATCTTCTCATTATTGCTTCTCCATATGCCCCACAAAATATAGAAAGGTAAGGAATGATATGTCTTGAAACATTCAAACCATTGAGTGAGACATCTCTAAATGGAAACCATGTTCTAGATTACAAGTATTTTAAGTGTTTAAAGAACCCCACTCCATACCGTCGCAAAAGGACATGTTATAAATAGATGTTCCATGTCTTCTAAATCTTCTTTGCATAAAGAGCATCTTCCAAGATCCTAAAAGCCCCTTTTATGGATGTTATCCCAAGTTAGAATATTATTGTGGACCACCAGCCACATAAAACATTTTAATTTGAGAGGTATATCCCATCTCCACGTGTTATGAAACCAAAAAGCTTTATCATTCAAGCCACGTCCATGAGAAGTATGTTTATAAATCTCTTTAACCAAGATCTGCTCATTATACATAACACCTTCCCATTTTATCTTTTCTTTCTTCTCAGTGAGTTTTAAACATGTTAGACTAATTAATTGTGTTGTGAAACATGCCCATTCCACAAATAGATCCTCTGGAAATCCATGTTCAAATGCATTAAGCCAATAACTTGTAACAGAATAAGATCCTCAATCACAAGAGATTTAGTTCATAAAGTAAAGCCCTTTCTTATGTAAATGCTCAAGAATGTGGATAGAAAGAGTATGTATTCCCTCCACTCCTTTGATATCATCTAGTCCTATTGCTATCCTATTCCCCCTTCCAACCTCCCATCTCAGATTTTGCAATAACCAATATTTGTTTCTCATCATGCTTCTCCATATATAAGATTCCACCTTCTTCTTTGGCACCACCTCTTTAATCCATTCCTTAAGTTGTATATTTTTTAGATATTTCTCTTTAATAACCTATTACTAAATACCTTTGCCCTGGAAAGTTTTCCATAATTTCTTGACAATTAAATCCTTACTAAAACATTATGTGTCCTTTATACCCCACCCTTAATCATTCTCATGTCTCGCAAGCACCTATAATAGACCAAAAGTATCTTATTTGTGGATTTATGCCTAGCCCAAAGGCACCTAGCTATAATAGCATCAATTATTTTTTTCTAAAGATACTAAGGGAGGGAAGATACTAGGTTTGAGCCCTCTAATTGCAATAAAATCACCTCCTTCCCATTTTTCATGAAATGCTTTGAAGACGTAAATTGTTTAGGGTTTTATCAAAGAGTGTAGGAAGTAGGTTAGTATAAGCATCTCACAGGTATATTTTCCCTCACCTTGAAGGAAAACAAGATGACCATTGCAGGGGCTGATTTCATGTTTTCACTGGATGCCATCTCTCAAGCTACAGGCAAAGCAAACCATGGTGAAAACTAGTTCAAAGGCATGAACCTAGACCTAAAAGAGTACAAACCCTACTTGAAATCACAATACAAAGGAGCTCACTTACATGTTTTCCCATTCATATACTTGTTGGAGAGATATGCACCATTGATGTAGGTTGTCATGAATTTGTTCCCACATGAGGGAATATTTTCTAGGCTATATCAATACCATATAAAATTGCTCATGCACTTTACAACTCACAAGTCTCTAAATTTGTCCACCTACTTGTATACGAGCCTAACCAAAATGTCTGAAAGGGCGCAATTGAAAGGAAAAGTGCATTATCCTAACCTCTTTCACCATAGTCTGATAAAGGTTATAGTATTCCATCACTTAAAAGAGAAGAACATGACATGTGACACCTTCATTGAGGCAGCCTTGAAAATGCATGTAACCACTTCACCAAGCTAGCACCAAACCATGTCAGTACAACCCATGGAGGTGGGGTCGTCAAGCAAACATGATGAGCCTAAATTTTCTAAAACCCACATGAGACTATCTATCCAGCCTAAAATATTTTACATTACAGTCATCTCTTGGCTGTGATTTCATAGAGAGAGCCCTTTCCAAACTAAAATTTTGGTCTGTGGTTACCTCCATCAATCTCCTCGTCAGCCTGGGACATTGTGGAGGATAACATAGGGCATGACAACTAGGGAGTGTCGAGGTGTTCTAGTGAATGTAATGTTCCCAAGTCATGGGAAAATGTAATGCTAGTTGTGAGGTCATGACTGCCAAGGTGTGTTAGGGAATGCTAGGGAATGCTAACATGTGCCTGATAGTATGAAGACATGTCAAAAAAGCTAAGATGTGCCAAGTGCTAAGGCATGCCAAGATGTACAAGGGTGTAACAATGCATTTCAGGGACTGTCAAGGCAAAAGAAGGGAGGAACAAGTTAAAATACAAGGAAATGAGCACATAATAGGGTTAATAAGTCATCAATTTACCTTTTCCATGAGGGGCATTCTAGGCACACCAACAATAAGTGCCAATAGGTTTCAAGTGCCAAGTGTCAATGCATTCTAAGTGCCAAATCTTCATTCATTTCTTCTCATCTAGTTTCCAATAATTGATCTCAAATAACTTTAATATAAAACCATGCAAAATCATACCAAGTCATCTCAACGCATACCAAACTTGCTTATAAGACTTGCCAAGTGCCAATGTGCGTTAAGGAGTGTAATGCATGCTATGAAGTGGAAGAGCATATCAAAGAGTTCTAAGGCATGTTATAGAGTGCCAATGCATGATGAGAGTGTTAGGGAGTACTAGGAAAACACAATGGAGAACTAGGTCAAAATGCATGGAACTGAATGAATATGAGGGTATATCGGGGAGTGTCAATGAGTGCTAGTTGTCATGCCGAGGCAATGACAAGGTATGCTAAGCACGAGTAAGGCATGCCAGGGAATATAAGGGAATTTCAATAAGTGCTAGAGTGTTCTAGGTAGTTCCAGGGTGTGCTAACATATGCCAAATAGTGCGAGGCATGCGAAGTTCTAAGGCATGCTAGGATGTGCAGGGTGCTAGAGTATACCAATATGTGTCAAGGAGTTTCAAGGCAAAAAAAGGAATAACCAAGGTAAAATGCAAGGAAATGAATACATAAGAGGGTTAATAAGTCAGGAATTTATCTTTTTCAAAAGGGGCATGCTAGGCACACTAATAATATGTTCCAATACATGCCAAGTGCCAATGTGTGCCAAGTGTTAGTGTTTGTCAATGCAATATTATGCCAAGGTGTTCCAGGGAATGCAAGGGACTACAGGGCATGCCAACACATGATAGGGGAGCGATATGTTATGCTAGGGAATGCCAACATGTCCTTGGGCATCCTACTCATGGAAAGATGTTCTAGGTACAAAGATAATCCAGGTACAAAGATGTTCCAAGACATGCGAGGTGCCAAGGAATGTTAATGTATTGTTCCAAAGCATATTAAGGCATGCCATGAGTGTTGAGGAGTTCTAGGTCTCTCTCATTGATAGAATCGACAAAGATTGATTATTTATTAAATAATATAGTTCCTACACCCAATAGTGGAACTTTATTTAAAGGAAATTTGCTTGATAATAAACCTAATAGTGATTAATCATGTGTTGACTCATAGGAAAACTATATTCTCATAACTTGAGGGAAATGATACACACTAATTATTTCTTAACAAATTGAATGATTATTATAACCACTATGACCTTTGACACAAAAATGGTCTTAAATCATTATATTTTGACAACAGATATAGTAACAGGTACATAGCATCATCAAAAAATCATTGGAATGATCAATAATGACAAACAGTTTTTGACTGTCACCAAAAGTAACCAAAAAGAGAATTGGTGAGGGTCAATAAAAGACCATCACTAGAAGTGTCACAAAAGAGACAATTAGTGATGGGCCTTTAACAAACCTCACCAAAAGTTTCAACAAAGAGAGAATTAGTGACGGGCCTTTAATGACCCTCACCAAAAGTGTCATTGAAAATGGCTTTGGTGGCAAACCTTAAAGGATCATCACTATATACACTTACAACAACAATTTTTTAAATATTTTCAGCATATGCGACATTGGTGACGGACTTTACAGGTTCATCACAAGCATGAAGCATCATCAAAAGATCACTGGAATGATCAATGATGACGAACATTTATTGAACTCACCAAAAGTAACCAAAAAGATCATTAGTGACGGTCAATAAAAGATCGTCACTAGACGTGTCACCAAAGAGAGAATTAGTGATGGGCCTTTAACGACCCTCACCAAAGTGTCACCGAAGAGATAATTAGTGATGGGCCTTTAACGAACCTCACCAAAAGTGTCATTGAAAATGGCTTTGGTGACAAACCTTAAAGGACCATCACTATATACACTTACAACAATGCTTTTTTAAAGACCGTCACCATATGTGACATTGGTGATGGACCTTAAAGGTCCGTCACAGGCATGATCCTCACCAATGACCTTTTTCCTTGTAGTTTCCCCTTGTTTCCCTTCAAACTTCAGGATGCCAGTGGGAATTTTATGTGGAATTAGAGGCCAAAGTAAGTTGTGATAGGTGGGGTATGTTATCACCCTAAAATCTTTGTCTCTAAGCTTTGGAAAGTTGCCTTGTTTATAGTCATAGTCTTATAAGTTTTGAGTTTCAATAGTGTCATTCTCATTTACAAACCCTCTTTCTATTCATGGTGTTAAAGGGTCTCTAGGTCATTTCATGCTTTAAGGGTTAGGTCATAAGGTTAGAAGTCTTTTAAGGTCATATCTCTTTTCCAAATAACGTTTCACAGCCTCATTCCATGTTCTAGAAGCATTACTAGGTGTTTAAAAGTCATATCTTGCATCATTTTGGAGAAATTTTGAAACTAGTTACGAAATCACTGAACTAGGAGTTTTCATAGCGCGCTACGAAATCCCTGAAAAAACCTGTTTCAGCATAAAAAACTATGTTTTCTGCTTTTACTAGTTAACTTCCAGAAGGTTTCCTGAGCCGTTGAGAACTCAATTTTTAAAACTTAAAGAGGCTTTTCTTCCTAACATACCACACTACAACAACCTTTTTCCGTTTCTTCAAATTCGTTTTGAGGTGGGAGAAATTTATGGTTAAACTTGTGCTACGAAACTGCTGAAAGTCAAGCTTGGTCTTCTAGTTTTAGCAGTCTTTTTCAAGATCAGTTTCTGGTTATAGGAAAACATATTTTGGAATTATTAGGGAGGTTTCCCTTCATAAAATATCCATATACAGTAACCTATCTCCCTTTCTTCATAAGTGTTTTCATTTTGGAGACACTAAGCTTTCATTGAGACCCTAAATTCAGAAAATGGATTTTTCTTGTTTGACACGTGTTTTTGAAGGACAGATTCTGGACAGCTGGAGGAATGTTTTAAAAAAATAGGAGAGGGCGTTGTTCTAGATAACATGGGATACAAAAACCTCTTTCAGTTTTGAAAAATGTGTCATGGATGACGAGATAAAGGCTTTGTCCCATGTGCCATTTTCAGGGATCCTAAACCTAAAAACAGGGAAACATGTTCCCTAATTTCTAGGGTTTGTCTTCAGTAGTCAGATGACCACGTGGGATGCTTCATCAAATTAGAATCCTTGATGTTTAAAGTTATCAAATAATGCTTTAAATGCTTAGATAAGGTTGTTGTAATCATGATAAGGAGTTACACTCCTAGTTGTATTAGGTCTCTAGGACTGCTAGTTAGTTGTCAAATGCATTTAAAAGTTTGTTTTACGGTTAGAATAGGTTTCACTGATGGAAAATTAGAATTATCTTGATGAGGGATGACGGGATACATGTTGTGAATGCTATATATAAATCAAGAGGTTGAATTAGCAAAGGGTTGGAAATTTTTGGCCCAGTTGTTGCTTTATGTGAAGGATTACAATCAATAATGCGGAAAGGTTTTCTTGAACAAAACTGAGTTTGATAGAGTTCAATCCTTTCTTGATGTATGTGTTATTTTAATTACTTACAGTAGATATTATTGTTAATACTCAGAATTCGTATGCTCTGACTTATTTTAACAATAAGATGACTGTGTTTTATATTTGAACCACCAGCACTAGAGCACATTGCTACTATTCAAAATTCACTGCCATGTGCTTTGATTTCTTTTAGTAATGGAGTGATTGTGTTGAGAAGTAGATCTCATTTCTATTACTCAAAACTCATAACCTTATGCTCTGAATTCCTTTAGTAATGAGATGACTGTATTTTTTTAGAATCTTGTGAGTAAACCACCTTTCAACCATCAACAATAAATTTCATTACTATTACTCAGAATTCATAACCCTATGCTCTGACTTCCTTTAGTGATGAAATGACTCTTTTGACCTATGTTATTGAGTGAGTTGTCTTTGTTTAATAACCTTATTTGTCTCAGCTTTCATGTCAAGAAACCTTGCCACTAAATTTATGGACTTGTTGACTCCATAGCCCCATGGTAGCAAGCCTTCATCTTTTCAACCTATAAACATACAAAACCAAGATAGAGTTAGCCATCTATATTATCATTAATCAATATCATTAACCCTTGAGAGAGCCCTCTCAGGCTGAGGAGGCTAAACCTCAGCCAAAAGCTTGGTTTGAAAGAGTTGCACAAGGTCTACCTGATCAGTAGCCTATCACGGGTCTGATTTTGTGATAACATTTTTGTGCGTCTGTCGAGAGCCTGAAGATTATTCATTCTCAAAATCAAGAAGCTAAACTTCTGAAGGTAGCAGGAGCTCAGACATATTTTTGAGGCTGCAAAACTACCTTGGCGACTCCACACATCAAATAACAAATTGGAAGGTGACTCCATTGCTAGAACATCAGTAGCTTGATGAAGCCTCAAAATGAGTTCCATTGCAAGAATGAATGCCAAGTATGACCCTATGAATCATTCTCATATCCCTGGTTTTCCAAATCCCATGCCAAAGGTTGATTGGTTAGATTATCTTCTAATATTCAAAGATGAAAAGAAAGATAATGCTGCTCTTCATTTGGTTAGGTTCCATATGCATGTACGTAGTCTTAAGGTTTAGTTCCCTGAAGATTGTATCATGAGGATGTTTATGACCACTTTAGAAGGAAAAGCATGGTCTTGGTATAAAAGTTTTGAAAATGGTTCAATATATTCGCTTGCTAATTTTCATGATGAATCTTATGAGATGTATAAAGAATGTCATCCTTCCTTATTGCTGCTCAAATATTGTTGTAAACATTGTTTAAGTCTTATTCAGTATTTGGAGGAATGTTATGATGATGATGAATTTATGGATGAAGAAATTTTGGAGGCTCTTCATAACAATACATTTCAACACCAAGAAGAAAGTATAACATCCCATGAAATGCAGCATGAAGATCAACAGGGGTTTACTTATAAAAATCATATTACATCATCTAAGATTGATGTAGAGATGTAGCAGATTCATCAGTCTTCAGATCATAATGAAGATGAAAATGATTACAAACACCAAGAAAAAATACTGGAAAATTTTTTTTATGACCCTCAGGCAGAGGAAAAGGTTGTTCATTTTTGTAATTCCTTGCAGCAGCTTGCATCAAAGAATGATATTTATAATGAAGAAAATTACATTGTTTGTGGGCATCATTCAGAAAGGTAGTTGGATAGCATATCAAATAAATTGTGTGGCTGAGGATCAGTTGTTTGAAGATATAGAATGTTATGAGAATCATCAAACTAACCATGTGTTTTTCGACTCTATAGCTGACTACATGGAAAATATATATTGTTCAGGCTTCCAGTTATATGTTCATCTTGAAGAACAGTTACACCTCATGCTGCCTTGGTTATTTCAGTATTTGGTTTATTTTTGCTTCAAGCACAGTCAAGAGATTCAAGTGGTAGATCAGATCGATGATTGGCTTCATTGGAAGTTTCATGTTCCTTGAGCTACAAGTGGAGATTGCAGCTGATAGGGTAGGTAGGAATGTGCAAATAAGCTCAGGGTAGGTTAACTGGGCATCTATTTCAGTAGGTGCAGTTTGAACTCTTCATTCAGAAATCATTAAAGGCTTGAGGAGAAAATTGGGCAGAGGTTCATATTTTTATTCTAGAGGATGGATAGCGGCACTGGAGCTACAAGTTCTTAGTATACCACAAGGGCACACTATCCCTAGTGGAGCCACTGTTATCACCCTGAAATATTTGTCTCTAAGTTTTGGAAAGTTGCCTTGTTTCTAGTCATAGTCTTATAAGTTTTGACTCTCAATAGTGTCATTCTCACTTATAAACCCTCTTTCTATTCATGGTGTTAAAGGGTCTCTAAGTCATTTCATGCTTTAAGGGTTAGGTCATAGGGTTAGAAGTCTTTTAAGGTCATATCTCTTTTCCAAATAAAGTTTCATAGCCTCATTCCATGTTCTAGAAGCCTTACTAGGTGTTTAGAAGTCATAGCTTGCATCAGTTTGGAGAAATTTTGAAACTAGCTACGAAATCACTGAACTAGGAGTTTTCGTAGTGCGCTACGAAATCCCTGAAAAAGCTTGTTTCAGCGTAAAAAATTATGTTTTCTGCTTTTACTAGTTAACTTCAAGAAGGTTTCCTGAGCAGTTGAGAACTCAATTTTGAAATAGGAAAGAGGATTTTCTTCCTAACATACCAAACTACAAAAACATCTTTCATTATCTTCAAATTCGTTCTGAGGTGGGAGGAATTTATGGTTAAACTTGCGTTATGAAACTGTTGAAAGTCAAGCTTGGTCTTCTAGTTTTAACAGTCTTTTTCAAGGTCCGTTTCTGGTTATAGGAAAACGTATTTTGGAATTATGAGGGAGGTTTCTCTTCATAAAAATATCCATCTGCAATAACCTATCTCACTTTCTTCATAAGTGTTTTAATTTGGGAGACACTAAGCTTTCATTGAGACCCTAATTTCAGAAAATGGATTTTTCCTGTTTAACACGTGTTTTTCAAGGACAGATTTAGGACAGCTAGAGGATTGTTTTAAAAAACCAATAGAGGGTTTTGTTCTACACAACATGGGCTACAAAAAAATCCTTTAGTTTCGAAAAATGTTTCATGGATGAGGAGATAAAGGCTTTGTCCCACGTGCCATTTTCAGGGATCCTAAACCTAAAAACAGGGAAACATGTTCCCTAATTTCTAAGGGTTGTCTTCAACAGTCAGATGACCATGTGGAAGGCTTCATCAAATTCAACTCCTTGAGGTTTCAAGTTGTCAAAACATTCTTTAAATTCTTAGATAAGGTTGTTGTAATCATGATAAGGAGTTACACTCCTAGTTGTATTAGGTCTCTAGGACTGCTAGTTAGTTGTCAAATGCATTTAAAAGTTTGTTTTATGGTCAGAATAGGTGTCACTGATGGTAAATTCGAATTCTCTTGATGAGGGATGATAGGATACATGTTGTAAATGCTATATATAAAGAAAGAGCTCAATTAGCAAAGGGTTGGAGATTTTTGGCCCAACTGCTGCTTTATGTGAAGGAATACAATCAATAATGTAGAAAGGTTTTCTTGAACAGAACTGAGTTTGATAGAGTTCAAACCTTTCTTGATGTATGTGTTATTTTAATTACTTACAGTAGATCTTATTTTTAATACTCATAATTCGTATGCTCTGACTTCCTTTAACAATAAGATGATTTTGTTTTATATTTGAACCACCAGCACTAGAGCACATTGCTATTATTCAAAATTCACTACCATGTGCTTTGATTTCTTTTAGTAATGGAGTGATTGTGTTGAGAAGTAGATCTTATTGCTATTACTCAGAACTCATAACCTTATGCTCTGACTTCCTTTAGTAATGAGATGACTGTGTTTTTTTAGAATCTTGTGAGTAAACCACCTTTGAACCATCAGCAGTAAATTTCATTACTATTACTCAGAATTCATAACCCTATGCTCTGACTTCCTTTAGTGATGAAATGACTCTTTTGACCTATGTTATTGAGTGAGTTGTCTTTGTTTAAGAACCTTATTTGTCTTAGCTTTCATGTCAAGAAACCTTGCGACTAAATTTATTGACTTGTTGACTCCATAGCCCAATGGTAGCAAGCCTTCATCTTTTCAATCTACAAACATACAAAACCAAGATAGAGTTAGCCATATGTATTATCATTAATCAATATCATTAACCCTTGAGAGAGCCCTCTCAAGCTGAGGAGGCTAAACCTCAACCAAAAGCTTGGTTTGAAAGAGTTACACAAGTTTTACCTGATCAACAGCCTATCAGGGGTCTGATTTTGTGATAACATTTTGGTGTGTCTGTTGGGATCCTGAAGATTATTCATTCTCAAAATCAAGAAGCTGAACTTCTGAAGGTAGCAGGAGCTTAGACATCTTTTTGAGGCTACAAAACTACCTTGGTGACTCCACACATCAAATAACAAATTGGAAGGTGACTCCACTACTAGAATATGAGTACCTTGATGAAGTTTCAAAATGAGTTCCATTGCAAGAATGAATGTCAGGTATGCCCCTATGAATCGTTCTCATATACCTAGTTTTCCAAATCCTATGCCAAAGGTTGATTGGTTAGATGATCTTCCAATATTCAAAGATGAAAAGAAAGACAATCCTACTCTTCATTTGGTTAGGTTCCATATGCATGTACGCAGTCTTAAGGTTTAGTTCCCTGAAGATTGTGTCATGAGGATTTTTATGACCATTTTAGAAGGAAAAGCATGGTCTTGGTATAAAATTTTAGAAAATGGTTCAATTTATTCGCTTGCTAATTTTCATGATGAATTCTATGAGATGTATAAAGAATGTCATCCTTCCTTATTGCTGCTCAAAGATTGTTGTAAACATTCTTTAAGTCTTATTCAGTATTTGGAGGACTATTATGATGATGATGAATTTATGGATGAAGAAATTTTAGAGGCTCTTCATAACAATACATTTCAACACCAAGAAGAAAGTATAACATCCCATGAAATGCAGCATGAAGATCAACAGGGGTTTACTTATAAAAATCATATTACATCATCTAAGTATGATGTAGAGATGCAGCAAACTCATCAGTCTTCGGATCATAATGAAGATGAAAATGATTAAAAACACCAAGAATAAATACTGGAAGGAATTTTTTATGACCCTCAGGTAGAGGAAAAGGTTGTTCATTTTTGTAATTCCTTGCAGCATCTTGCATCAAAGAATGATCTTTATAATGAAGAAAATTACATTGTTTGTGGGCATCATTCAGAAAGGCAGTTGGATGGCATATCAAATAACTTTTGTGTGGTTGAGGATCAGTTGTTTGAAGATATAGAATGTTATGAGAATCATCAAATTAACCATGTGTTTTTTGACCCTATAGCTGACTACATGGAAAAGATTTATTGTTCAGGCTTCCAGTTATATGTTCATCTTGAAGAACAGTTACACCTCATGTTGCCTTGGTTATTTTAGTATCTGTTTTTTTTTCGCTTCAAGCACAGTCAAGAGATTCAAGTGGCAGATCAGATCGATGATTGGCTTCATTGGAAGTTTTATGTTCCTTGAGCTACAAGTGGAGATTGCAGCTGATAGGGTAGGTAGGAATGCGCAAATAAGCTCAGGGTAGGTTAACTGAGCATCTGTTTCAGTAGGTGCAGTTTGAATTCTTCATTTAGAAATAATTAAAGGCTTGAGGAGCAAATTGGGTAGAGGTTCAGAGTTTTATTCTAGAGGATGGATAGCGGCACTGGAGCTACAAGTTCTTAGTACACCACAAGGGCACACTATCCCTAGTGGAGCCACTGTTATCACCCTAAAATCTTTGTCTCTAAGCTTTGGAAAGTTGCATTGTTTCTATTCATAGTCTTATAAGTTTTGAGTCTCAATAGTGTCATTCTCATTTACAAACCCTCTTTCTATTCATGGTGTTAAAGGGTCTCTAGGTCATTTCATGCTTTAGGGGTTAGGTCATAAGGTTAGAAGTCTTTTAAGGTCATATCTCTTTTCCTAATAAAGTTCCACAGCCTCATTCCATGTTCTAGAAGCCTTACTAGGTGTTTAGAAGTCATAGCTTGCATCATTTTGGAGAAATTTTGAAACTAGCTACGAAATCACTAAACTAGGAGTTTTCATAGCACGCTACGAAATCCCTGAAAAACCTGTTTCAGCATAAAAAACTTTGTTTTCTGCTTTTACTAGTTAACTTCCAGAAGGTTTCCTGAGTAGCTGAGAACTCAAATTTGAAAACTTAAAGAGGATTTTCTTCCTAACATACCAAAATACAAAAAAAAAAATTTGTTTCTTCAAATTCATTCTGAGGTGGGAGGAATTTATGGTTAAACTTGCGCTACAAAACTGCTGAAAGTCAAGCTTAGTCTTCTAGTTTTCGCAGTCTTCTTCAAGATCAATTTCTGGTTGCAAGAAAACATATTTTGGAATTTTAAGGGAGGTTTCTCTTCATAAAATCGCCATGTACAATAACCTATCTCACTTTCTTCATAAGTGTTTTCAATTTGGAGACAATAAGCTTTCATTGAGACCCTAATTTCAGAAAATGGATTATTCCTGTTTGACACGTGTTCTTCAAGGACAGATTCTGGACAGCTGGAGGAATGTTTTAAAAAACCTGGAGAGGGTTTTGTTGTAGACAGCATGTGATACAAAAACGTCCTTCAATTCAAAAAATGTGTCATGGATGAGGAGATAAAGGCTCTATCCCACATGCCATTTTCAAGGATACTAAACCTAAAAACAGGGAAACATGTTCCCTAATTTCTAGGGTTTATCTTTAGCAGTCACATGACCACGTGGGAGGCTTCATCAAATTCAACTCCTTGAGGTTGCAAGTTGTCAAAGAATGCTTTAAATGCTTAGATAAGGTTGTTGTAATCATGATAATGAGTTACACTCCTAGTTGTATTAGGTCTCTAGGACTGCTAGTTAGCTGTCAAATGCATTTAAAAGTTTGTTTTATAGTTAGAATAGGTGTCACTGATGGAAAATTCGAATTATCTTGATGAGGGATGATGGGATTGTTGGCATTATGGTTCTGGTATGTTGTACTTGATGGCAAACACTCATGGCATGGCCCTCATTTTGATGAAAATAAAGAAGTACGCAGGAGAACAGTTCAGGAGGTGCATACCCGCAGGTATGCCGTGCAGGGATCGCGTCCAAATAC
>APFE030857264.1:76601-98687 GCA_000404065.3 Pinus taeda
AGAGAGAGTTGTAGCGCTCTGCAGGTTGCAGCCTGCGTACTGGTAAAGGACTGCACCAGTACAAGACCATTGTAAAAGGAGTTTCTAATTTGAAAGAAGATAGAGACATATTGCAGCAGGTGGTTTTCACCCACATTGGGTTTCCACCTTATATCTGGTGTTCTTTGATGTGACTTTCTGGTTTTCTTGTTCATGCTCATTATTTATGGTATTGATATGCAAAAATAATTCAAAGTATAAATAAGAAAGATTTTGAAAAAGAATTAGATAATACTGATTCCCCCCCCCCCCCTCTCAGTATTATTGTCAACAGGGATACATGTTGTAAATGCTATATATAAATAAAGAGGTAGAATTAGCAAAGGGTTGGAGATTTTTGGCCCAGCTGCTGCTTTATGTGAAGGAATACAATCAATAATGCATAAAGGTTTTCTTGAACAAAACTGAGTTTTATAGAGTTCAATCCTTTATTGATGTATGTGTTATTTTAATTACTTACAGTAGACCTTATTGTTAATACTCATAATTCATATGCTCTGACTTCCTTTAACAATAAGATGATTGTGTTTTATATTTGAACCACCAGCACTAGAGCACATTGCTATTATTCAAAATTCACTACCATGTGCTTTGATTTCTTTTAGTAATGGAGTGATTGTGTTGAGAAGTAGATCTCATTGCTATTACTCAAAACTCATAACCTTATGCTCTGAATTCCTTTAGTAATGAGATGACTGTGTTTTTTTAGAATCTTGTGAGTAAACCACCTTTGAACCATCAGCAGTAAATTTCATTACTATTACTCAGAGTTCATAACCCTATGCTCTGACTTCCTTTAGTGATGAAATGAATCTTTTGACCTATGTTATTGAGTGAGTTGTCTTTGTTTAAGAACCTTATTTGTCTCAGCTTTCATGTCAAGAAACTTTGCCACTAAATTTATTGACATGTTGACTCCATAACCCAATGGTAGTAAGCCTTCATCTTTTCAACCTACAAACATACAAAACCAAGATAGATTTATCCATCTATATTATCATTAATCAATATCATTAACCCTTGAGAGAGCCCTCTCAAGCTGAGGAGGCTAAACCTTAGCCAAAAGCTTGGTTTGAAAGAGTTACACAAGTTCTACCTGATCAACAGCCTATCAGGGGTCTGATTTTGTGATAACATTTTGGTGCATCTGTAGGGAGCCTGAAGATTATTCATTCCTGAAATCAAGAAGTTGAACTTCTAAAGGTAGTAGGAGCTCAGACATATTTTTGAGGCTGCAAAACTACCTTGGCGACTCCACACATCAAATAACAAATTGGAAGGTGACTCCACTGCTAGAATACTAGTAGCTTGATGAAGTTTCAAAATGAGTTCCATTTCAAGAATGAATGCCAGGAATGCCCCTATGAATCATTCTCATATCCCTGGTTTTTCAAATCCCATGCCAAAGGTTGATTGGTTAAGATGATCTTCCAATATTCAAAGATGAAAAGAAAGACAATGTTGATCCTCATTTGGTTAGGTTCTATATGCATGTACGCAATCTTAAGGTTCAGTTCCCTGAAGATTGTCTCATGAGGATGTTTATGACCACTTTAGAAGGAAAAGCATGGTATTGGTATAAAAGTTTGGAAAATGGTTCAATATATTCGCTTGCTAATTTTCATGATGGATTCTATGAGATGTATAAAGAATGTCATCCTTCCTTATTGCTGCTCAAAGATTGTTGTAAACATTCTTTAAGTCTTATTTAGTATTTGAAGGACTGTTATGATGATGATGAATTTATGGATGAAGAAATTTTAGAGGCTCTTCATAACAATACATTTCAACACCAAGAAGAAATTATAACATCCCATGAAATGCAACATGAAGATCAACAGGGGTTTACTTATAAAAATCATATTACATCATCTGCGATTGATGTAGAGATGCAGTAGACTCATCAATCTTCGGATCATAATGAAGATGAAAATGATTACAAACACCAAGAATAAATACTGGAAGAAATTTTTTATGACCCTCAGGTAGAGGAAAAGGTTGTTCATTTTTGTAATTCCTTGCAGCAGCTTGCATCAAAGAATGATCGTTATAATGAAGAAAATTACATTGTTTGTGGGCATGATTCAGAAAGGCAGTTGGATAGCATATCAAATAAATTTTGTGTGGCTGAGGATCAGTTTTTTGAAGATATAGAATGTTATGAGAATCATCAAAGTAACCATGTATTTTTTGACCCTATAGTTGACTACATGGAAAAGATTTACTGTTCAGGCTTCCAGTTATATGTTCATCATGAAGAACAGTTACACCTCATGTTGCCTTGGTTATTTTAGTATTTGATTTATTTTTTCTTCAAGCATAGTCAAGAGATCCAAGTGGCAGCTCAAATCGATGATTGGCTTCATTGGAAGTTTCATGTTCCTCGATCTACGAGTGGAGATTTCAGCTGATAGGGTAGGTAGGAATGTGCAAATAAGCTCAAGGTAGGTTAACTGAGCATCTGTTTCAGTAGGTGCAGTTTGAATTCTTCATTCAAAAATCATTAAAGGCTTGAGGAGAAAATTGGGTAGAGGTTCAAAGTTTTATCCTAGAGGATGGATAGCAGCACTGGAGCTACAAGTTCTTAGTATACCACATAGGCACACTATCCTTAGTGGAGCCACAGTTATCACCCTGAAATCTTTGTCTCTAAGCTTTGGAAAGTTGCCTTGTTTCTAGTCATAGTCTTATAAGTTTTGAGTCTCAATAGTTTCATTCTCATTTACAAACCCTCTTTCTATTCATGGTGTTAAAGGGTCTCTAGGTCATTTCATGCTTTAAGGGTCAGGTCATAAGGTTAGAAGTCTTTTAAGGTCATATCTCTTTTCCAAATAAAGTTTCACATCCTCATTCCATGTTATAAAAGCCTTACTAGGTGTTTAGAAGTCATAGCTTGCATCATTTTGGAGAAATTTTGAAACTAGCTACGAAATCACTGAACTAGGAGTTTTCGTAGCGCGCTACGAAATCCCTGAAAAAGCCTGTTTCAGCGTAAAAAACTGTGTTTTCTGCTTTTACTAGTTAACTTCCAGAAGGTTTTCTGAGCAGCTGAGAACTCAAATTTTAAAACTGAAATTGGATTTGCTTCCCAACATACCCAAATACAAAAACCTCTTTCCATTGCTTCAAATTGATTCTGAGGTGGGAGGAATTTATGGTTAAACTTGCACTACGAAACTGTTGAAAGTCAAGCTTGGTCATCTAGTTTTAGCAGTCTTTTTCAAGATCCGTTTCTGGTTACAAGAAAATGTATTTTGGAATTCTAAGGGAGGTTTCTCTTCATCAAAATATCCATCTACAATAACCTATCTCACTTTCTTCATAAGTGTTTTCATTTTGGAGACAGTAAGCTTTCATTGAGACCCTAATTTCAGAAAATGGATTTTTCCTGTTTGACACGTGTTTTTCAAGGACAGATTCTGGACAGCTGGAGGAAGGTTTTAAAAACCCAGGAGAGGGTTTTGTTCTAGAAAACATGGGATATAAAAACCCCTTTCAGTTTCGAAAAATGTGTCATGGATGAGGAGATCAAGGCTCTGGCCCACGTGCCATTTTCAGGGATCCTAAACCTAAAAATAGGGAAACATGTTCCCTAATTTCTAGGGTTTGTCTTCAGCAATTAGATGACCACGTGGGAGGCTTCATCAAATTAGACTCCTTGAGGTTTAAATTTGTCAAATAATTATATAAATGCTTAGATAAGGTTGTTGTAATCATGATAAGGAGTTACACTCCTAGTTGTATTAGGTCTCTAGGACTGCTAGTTAGCTATCAAATGCATTTAAAAGTTTGTTTTATGGTTAGAATAGGTGTCACTGATGGAAAGTACGAATTCTCTTGATGAGGGATGATGGGATAAATGTTTTAAATGCTATATATAAAGAAAGAGGTCGAATTAGCAAAGGGTTGGAGATTTTTGGCCCAACTGCTGCTTTATGTGAAGGAATACAATCAATAATGTAGAAAGGTTTTCTTGAACAAAACTAAGTTTGATAGAGTTCAATCCTTTCTTGATGTATATGTTATTTTAATTACTTACAGTAGATATTATTGTTAATACTCAGAATTTGTATGCTCTGACTTCCTTTAACAATAAGATGATTGTGTTTTATATTTGAACCACCAGCACTAGAACACGTTGCAATTATTCAAAATTCACTACCATGTGCTTTGATTTCTTTTAGTAATGGAGTGATTGTGTTGAGAAGTAAATCTCATTGCTATTACTCAGAACTCATAACCTTATGCTCTGACTTCCTTTAGTAATGAGATGACTGTGTTTTTTTAGAATCTTGTGAGTAAACCACCTTTGAACCATCAGCAGTAAATTTCATTACTATTACTCGGAATTAATAACCCTATGCTCTGGCGTCCTTTAGTGATGAAATGACTCTTTCGACCTATGTTATTGAGTGAGTTTTATTTGTCTAAGAACCTTATATGTCTCAGCTTTCATGTCAAGAAACCTTGCCACTAAATTTATTGACTTGTTGACTCCATAGCCCAATGGTAGCAAGCCTTCATCTTTTCAACCTACAAACATACAAAACCATGATAGAGTTATCCATCTGACAAGTGGTTCCTTCAGTTTAAATTTGGTGGATATTTAAAGTTCCTTGTTGGCCCTTAATGTCTTATCTCCTTTATTGCTCCTACAAAGTAGGAAACTGCCTCTGTTTTCCTATGTTTGGTTTCCTCAAGGATGTTTGAGACCAATTAACCATGATGTCTTCTTTGATCACACAAGAGTGTATTGTAGTGCCATGTTTTTGATGTGTTGTAGACCCTTTCGATATATTCGTATGGAGACAAAACTTCTTCAAAGTCGTTTGAAATGTCATGGAGAAAACTAGCAGTGATTTGTATGACAAAACTTATAGTTCATATTTCTTTTACCTTTGCCTGTTGCTTGCACATTGTAATGATCCTTTTTGACACTCCCCTTTCAAAAACTTTCCCCTTGATTACTCAAAATTGTTCAATTGAGTTTAATTATGCAGCTACAGTAGTTTTGTAGCACGCTACAAAATTGCTTTGTAATGACAAAACACAGTTTAACACCAAAATTTCACTGACTTTAGCCTCTTTTATCTTGACATATCCCTTTCAACTGCCTTGAATCTATCAAAACTGACTAGAGATGTATCATTCTTCAAGAAACTGTAACAAGGTAAATCATCAAAATTTTGAATATAACCTTACTTGCTATATGGTTTTCTTAAGGAGATCTTTCCTGCTGGCTTACCTCCATCCTCAAATCTTCAATTTTCCTTTTCATAACTCTGATCCCAGCTCTCAGTTTTGTGTTAACCCTTCTGATGAATGCTACTTCTTTTAGTGCGGGCACTGTCCAGGTATAATATTTTGTATTACAGTCGACCACCTCGGGTATTTGAAATTTTTTATCTTCCCACAGAGCTTGCATTTGGTCAAAATGAGCTTCCTTGATTGCATGCTTCCTAGAGGCTTTCTTCAATCTAGCAATTTCAAGATTTGCTAACCTCAATTTATTTTTCAATTCTTCAACACTATATTCCTCTGGCGAGATGATTTCCTTTCCTCTATCTTCGTTATGTAGCTATGATGATGTTTCTAATGAGGTCATGGGTCTGTCATGAACTTTTACGATCTCCTCTGTTTCACTTGCTTCCTTAAAAAACTATCTTCAAACTCTACCCAACTGTGAATGCTTCCAGCTGTAAGAGCTTTAAACCATTTTCTAACTTCTCAAATGAAGGTTTGTGAAAACAATCTTAGCTTCACATCCTCATCATCAACTTCCTCTTTTCCAGCAAAATCATTGAATCTGTCTACATGTTCTTCTACTGCGATTTCTTCATCCCCACCCCATGTTGGAATTCTAGCATCATATTTGCTAGGAGGATCATGTAAAACAGTAGGGAGGCCTAGTGGAGCATACCTAGCAGGTACGGACATAATTAATGGAGGAACGGTGATGACAGGTACTGAAGGGACAGAGGAACCAGAACTGATATGAGGTTGATTTCCTGGTGTCTGAGAACTACTAGGACTAGCAGAGGCAGAGGATAAGGTGTTGATACGGAAAGGACTATTTGGACTTTGCAAACCACTAAAAAATGTACTCCAATTTGGAAGGGGAAGATCAGTTTTAGATTTGAGTAAGACTTCAAAAGGATCAAGTTATTTGAGTTTATTTAAATCTTCCTCTTCTAACAATAATTTAGAAGTAACAACCTCCCAAAATTCCTCCTTATCTTTTTGTGACACTAAAGATGAAGTATCAATTCCTCTTTTTTGTAAATCTAAAATAATTCCAATGAGTTCTTCTTTGTTTTCAGAGCTCAACAAGACCTCATGAATCTTATCATCAACAATTTTGTCCTCGGGACTTCTTGAAAATTCAAAGAGAAACGATTTTGAAAAAGATAGAGTACCTGGTGTTTCAGTAAATCTTTGGGCATTCCTTCTGATTGGTGAGTTTGTACAAGTTGGGGATATCAAGCGTTGCCAAGAAAGGCAAGGTGTTTGATGCCCCCAAATGAGACCAAGGCAATGAAACATGACTTGAGGATCCTTGCGGTCCTACCATTTGTTGTTCCCAATATTATACACAGGATGCATGGAATAGTAATTTCCTTGGGGTACAATCATGTATTGTGGCTATCCATATGGATTGTTAGACTAGGGGATGTAAGTGCCCCTAGGATAAGGAATGCCCTCTTGACTCATTTGAGGTTGAGAGTGGGGTGCCCATGTATATTGAGTGAGACCTTGTTGAGGGATCTCGCTCGCCACGTAATTAACTATAGGTCCTTGACTGACATAAGGAGGATTCATGTCAATCAATGTTTTTCCTTGTTTTCCTATAAATAGAGGGGGGACTGTAACATTCCTGGCCAGTATATGCATATTGGGAATTGTGCCACTAGGCATCTGAACCTAGGGGTTGGAACTAAACAACGAATTCCAACCAAAAGGGTTGTTGAAGGGACCCGTGTTAACCATGATATATGCAGTGTTATAAGGAGCGCTATATGTAGAACTTGTCAAAGGTCTGAGAGATGACACAAAAGGGGAAGAAACCAATATGTACTGGGTTCCACTCATGTTGGGTGTCATGATAGGCTTCAAACCTAGGACAGTTGGGATAGCAGGGTTTGTCATCTGAGATGTGGTACTAACTGTCAAATGGGGAGGTGGCAACAGACCAAAAGTGTCCACAAAAGACCACGACCCATTAGTCGTCTATGGGATGGTAGGTGTAGGTCCAACAGAAGACATAGAAGGTACAAATGCAACCGGAATAAAGAGTGGTCCCAATGGATTCTCGATCAGAGGATTGTATGGAAGAATGAAACCTTTAGTAAAGAAATATTTCGGTAAGCTTGAATCGTGGGATGTCGAAATTTATTTAGTGTCAGATCATGGGAATTGATTTCCCGAAGATGGGTAATTTGGTTCACTAGGGCTCGACAGATCCTCCACAATGAATGGGGGAAGACCTAACAACCATCTAGATTGACAATGGGGGTTGGATGTAGCCACAGTAGCTCATAAATTTTATTAATAGATTTTATAGTGATATTTATTAAAGTCTTGGTGGTAATAAGCAGACACCTATAAAAATAAGAAATTAAAAAAAATGCTCTAAAGAAATCAATCAAGAAGCAGAGGGTATGAGCTTGTCTGATAACCACTTTTTGCTGGAGATGAAACCCAATATCACAATGGATAAAAGAGAGATTTGGCCAAATGTACAGTTACAATTACTCTTGAGCTTTGCCCGAACCTCAGATTAAGCGGCCAAGTACTCTGGTGAAGATGAGCACCCTCCAAAAAACCAAAGGCAATGAAGGTATGTCTATGTTAGGTACCAAGGAAGCCCACCCTAGTCACCTTATTTTTGTCCATAAAAGTATGGACACTATGGTTACCTCAAATCACAGACACTATTAGGGGGGACATAGTCGCAGACAATACATTGTGTGGGCAGGATACCTAAGTCCCCCACTTAGCTCCGATATCCCTGATGGGATCCCAAATACACAAAATACCCAAAGGAGATGTAAGAGAAGGTAGTATACCTTCATTTACATTCCGATGTTGTCTCATATTTAGTTGTGCTTTTACTGGAGTGGTCCTAGATAGTATGAGTGCAAAAGGATTTCCCTCGTTAATGACACTAGCTTCAGTGTATGATCTTGGGCAGTTAACTCACAACTGCTCAACCCAAGATCCTAGCCTAAATTAATATGTATTTACTCAAAAAAGAGTTTCTGATTTATTTTATTAGGTCAATTTTAAATGTACATTGTTAAAGTCTTCGGTGGGGGTATTGACGTATGAAGTTATTGTTGGAAAATACTGAGATCGAGGGTGAATCAATATTTTTTAAAATTAGCACTTTTAAATATTTTCAGAGCATTAGTTAATCTTAAATTATTATTAATGTTTATGCAGTAATAATGGTAAATAAAAGAACACAGGATGCACAAAGATTTTATGTGGAAAACCCCCTCTGGGTCAAAAACCACTGAACACTTTTCTAATAAATTATTTAATCTTCACCCCCAACTGAAATGAAAGCAACAACTTCATAGAATTATAAAAAAGCATTCTTCTCCATCTCCCACTAGATGGACGCTCCAATGCCCAAGATTCTTCAGTAGTCAACTGAATGGATGCCCCAACACCCGATGAGCTACAACTCACCCTAGCACCAACCTACCACCCTATAGAAGAATAAAAGAAGAATGGACTCTCGTACCAGGGGAAATGGTCCACTTTAAAATGATATAGAATAATGTAGAAGAATAAGACACACTAGAGCATAACCCCAACTATGACACAACCACCTAATGAGCATCCTAGACCTCTCAACACTACCTCTTCAACTCTTAGCAGATAGAAACTTTTACAACTTTTACAATGACGCTTTTACAATGACTTTGTACAATGATAATTTTACAATGTCTATATGTTGTGCTTCCCACTTGAAGACTTCATGTGGTGAACTTATTGTTGCTCTTCTTCACCTTGATTGCTCCTCTTGTCATGCTACCCTTTCTCACTCTTCAGAACATTATATTATGCATTGAGTATTCTCTTGATGAATATATAATACCAGCAAAATGTCTTCAAGCAAATACCCATTGCATGATAATAAAAAAACTTACCTCATCCTGCAGAGCATATGTCAGTGCTAAATAAAAACAAAAAATTAGAATACAAAGAACCTAATGCAATTAAGAGATGAACATGCATGTACATAAGATACTTACCGATAGCTTACCTTTGTTGCATCATTTTGTTGCACCTTGCTCTTTGCTGCCATAGAAAGTCTGGTCGTTTGCACCCCTTGACAACACTTGATCTAGTTTATTCTTACCTCTAAGTCTTCTTCAATTTGTGATTTTCAGTCTTCTAGCAGCCCTCTAAGTCTTCTTCCCAATGCTATAGGTCTGATCCGATTTGGACTCTTCAAGACAAATGTCCAATCTCTCACAATGACATTATTATGGACTAGTTCAGTAGAGAGAAGTTGTACGACATGCCATGTGTGACTGTTTCCTCCTTTCAGCTCTGAAATTGATACAAAGAAAACTATAGTTTGTGCACTATCTGCCACTTTTTACATAATTCCAGCCCACTTCTCCGAGAGAGAGTTATGATGATTTTCCCACGGTCACTTCTTTGAGATGAATTTCGGGTGCCTGCAAAAACCCTAAATTCCACAGATCTTATCTCCGAAAATATAGCAAACCAAGATTTGCATTTCCTTCACACAGTTCATCAGGATTGAGAATCAAATGGGTTTTAATTTCAAAACCTAAGACTTCACAGAAATGTAGTTATACCAAAAATTCCACGATCACACATTTTGGAGGATATATGATATTTCTTTTTATAGAGTTGAGAGGGGCTTCTATAGAGAATTCTGGAGGGATTTTAGGAGCTTAAAAATGATTAATTATTAACTATTCAATGACCAAAACCAATTATGAGTGCCATGCCACAACCCCATAGGGTTTTATCCCATTAACTGGGGTTACTAACATCAAACATGAATATCTCTCAAACCGTGAAGAATTACTTGGCGTGCCATATATCAACGGGAACATCTCGACGAGTAGAATCCAGCTAGAATATCCTTGACTCAAAATAAAGTAATTTGTCAAGTAAAAATTCCCTTGCAAGATAAGGGTAACCCCTGGTGCTACTTGGGTTGACATCATTGACAACCTCAGATCATATTTAGATCAACAATATCCCGCTTTGGCATTGATGGCAACACAAGTGCTCCCCCTGTGATTAGGGCACATCTTCCTACTTTCTTCTCTCCCCCTTTGAAATCAATGGAAAAGTGTAACTCCCCCTGACACACAACCATCTTGCGAACTTGTACACACTTCCACTCTCCCTGTATTTTCTAAATAAGGAAAATCTAATGAGAACTTGGGAGAATATCAAGATTCTAGTGAAGATATTCAAATGCTTCAAAAGGTAAAGGTTTAGTGAATATATCAGTGATTTGTTCTTTTGTACCAACATATTCATGTTTGATATTATTTTCAGTGAATTGTTCTCTAACAAAATGATATTTTATCAGAATGTGTTTTTTTTAATGCATGACATGATTCTTAGAGATGTTGATGGCACTGGTGTTATCACAGAAGATGGGAATAGGTTCACTAAATTGTACTTGAAGATATTGCAAATTTTGTTTCATCCAAAGGAATTTAGTACAAAAAGCTTCCACTGCAATGTATTCTTCTTCTACCGTAGCTAACGAGATTGAGGTTTGCTTTTTGCTCAACCATGATTCGAGACAACCACCTAGATAGAATGTTGCTCCACTAGTACTCTTACGATCATCAATGCTTCCTGCCCAATATTCATTTGTAAAGGCTTGAATAATGATATTGTTGCACTTGGGATACCACAAGCCATATTTTGTTGTGCCCTTTAAATATCGAATAATTCTTTTGACAACAATAATATGTGATTATTTTTGTGCTACTTGGAATCTTGCTACTTGTCCAACTGCTTGCATAACATCTAGTTGGGAGGATGTTACATATAGAAGACTACCAATCATATATTTGTACAACCTCTGATCCACATCCTTAGATGAATCATCTATGCTCAATTTTCAACCTGCTACCTTCGGAGTAAGGACAATTTGCAATCTTCCATTTTGATTTTCTTGAGCATTTCCTTGATGCACTTAGCTTGACATATAAATATTCCTTTCTCTTTCTAAGATATTCGAAGCCCTAAGAAGTATGTAAATTCACCAAGTAAAGACATCTTGAACTCACTTTGCATCTCTGTAGAAAAGTTATTACTTAGTCGATCATCATTTCTACCAAGATTATATCATCCACATATACCTCAACAATTGTTAAATTATCTTTATCTATTTGTACGTAAATATTTCTATGAGTGGTACCTTTCTTGAACCCTTGTTGATGTAGATATCCATCAAGATGAGCATACCATTCTCTAGGAGCCTACTTGACACCATACAAAGCCTTCTTTAACCTACAAACATAGTCTTCTTTTTCTGATAGAAGAAAACCTTCAAGTTGTTCGATGTAAAATTCTTCTTCTAATTCTCCATTCAGAAATGTTGACTTAACATCCATTCGGTGGACTTTTATTTTTCTTGAACATGCATAGGTGAGAAACATCTGGGTGGCTTCCATTCTGGCAATTGGTGCAAATGTTTCGTCGAAATCAATTCCTTCCACTTGTGCATATCCTTTGCAAACTAATATTGCTTTGTTTTTGGTAACTTATCCATTTTCATTCAATTTGTTCCTGAACACCCATTTAGTACCAATTACATTTTTATCTTTTGTTCATGGAACTAATTCCCAAGTGTTATTCTTCTTGATTGATCCAATTCTTCATTCATAGCTGCTACCCAATGTTCATTATGGCTGGCTTCCTCAAAACTACTACGCTCAAAGGTTTCTAGAAAAGAAATGTGAGCTTGTTGTGATGAACGAAGTTGTCGACCTTTTCTTGTTACAATTCCTTCATTTATGTCACAAATGATTTGATTTGATGGATGGTTCTTTTGAATGCATTATTTTGT
Organism: Pinus taeda; assembly: GCA_000404065.3. NCBI lineage: Eukaryota > Viridiplantae > Streptophyta > Pinopsida > Pinales > Pinaceae > Pinus > Pinus taeda. Next base: position 88,726 of record APFE030857264.1, read on the forward strand.
TCTCTTTGGAGGAGCTTCTTGTGGTTATTCCTGTATATCTTGTTGATCATTATTTACTTCTTCCTCGTTGACTATCGCTTCTTGTTCTAAAATTTTCTTTGTACCTTTTTCAACCTCTATCTCAAGTTTCAAAGATTTTAGATCCTCATCATTATTTTCTAGAACACTATCTTCATCAAATGTAACATTTATGCTCTCCACTATCTATTTTCGTCTTACATTATAGCATTTATAGGCCTTTCTTTCATCTGAGTAACCAACAAAGATACCTTCGTCAACACGCAATTCAAACTTACCCAACTTTTGATCTTCTCTTTTGATATAACATTTGCTTCCGAAAGATTCTGAAATATTTGACATTAGTTGGTTTTCCTTTCCATAATTCATATGGAGTCTTATTGTAATTATTTCTGAGAAGACTTCTGTTGATAATGAAGATTGCTTGAACCCAGAATTTATCATCCAATTTTGAGCCCTTAAGCGTTGTTCTACCCATTTCTTGTATGGTTTTGTTCTTTCTTTCAACAACTCCATTTTGTTGAGGTGTTCGTGCTATTGAAGATTGTCTTTTTATTCCATTTTCATCACAGTATTGCTGAAATAATTTGGAAGTGAATTCTCCACCATTATCTGATCTTAGACACTTTACTTTTAAATCAATTTCATTTTCGACCAACTCCTTGTAGATCTCAAAGCACTCAAATGCTTCAGATTTCTTCTTTAGGAAACTAACAGTTGTCATCCTAGTATAGTCATCTATCATTAACATGAAATATAATTCTCCATCGAAGCCTTTTGTTCCCATAGGACCACATAGATCAATATGTTTCAATTCAAATGGATGTGATGAGAAGTGTTCCTTTGTTTTAAATCTGAATTTTGTCTGCTTGCTATGCCGACAGGTCTCACATAGTGTGTTGGAAGGTTTTGATATTTTCAACATTTCTCATACTACATCATTTTTGCTTATCCTGACAAGATTGTCAAATTTTATGTGACCCATTCGTTTGTGCCATAACCAGCTTTCATCTTCTTTAGCTAGTAGAAATGCTTTAGTTGCTTCATCCAAAACATATATGTCATTTGGAGCTTGACTTACTGTAGCCAAAATTTTACCATACATGCCTTTCCTAATTTCACGTTTTGTGGAGTTGAATAACATTGTGTGTCCTTGAGCACACAATTGTCCAACACTGAGCAAATTGTGATTCATGTTTTCAACCAACAGAACATTCTTGGCTAGAGCATATTTTCTTCCGAGACTGATGATACCTCATCCTATAACATTTGAAGATCCATCATTTCCAAAGTACACAATTCCATCCTTCTTCTCTTTCAAATATACAAATTTCTTTATATCTCTAGTCATATGCATTGAGCCACCGCTATCAAAATACCATATTTGTTGTTTTGAGCCTTGAGAGTGAGAGCACAATTATCAGTGTTCTTCTTCTTCCATGTTCATTCGTTCTGTGGCTTCGAAGAATCTTCTGGAGGATTTTCATGTATGCACTCTTTGGCTATGTGTCCAAAGTTTTGACATTTGTAACATTCAATATTACTTCTTAAATGTTCAAATCTATTGATGTTTCATTGAGTCCTAGGAGGTTCATATTTGATAGATCTCCTAGAATTGTATTGGTTCCTAGGGTACGTGCAACATTCTACATCTTTATGACCAAATTTTCCACATGAATAACAATATCCATGAAAAATATGTTGGTACCTAGATGGAAATATTTGTCATGGAATTGTCTCCCAAGGTTGTTCTTGCGAATCTTGTCCAATGAAGTCTACATGCCAGTCAGATCTCATAGGTTCATTGTATTTTGTTGTAGAAGGTCCTACTTCTTCTTCTTTGTAACCGAGGCTAGTTCTATCATTGTAAGATCGTTGATTGTTGATGATTTCTTCCAACGCCCTTGAGTTGTTGGTATAGTTTTGGATAGTTTTTCCCTTCTTCACTTCCTTACGCAGTGATACTACTTTGGCTTATAGTGCTTCCCTTTCTTGGTTGCTTTCTTCTAAATTCTTTTGAAGTGACCCTTCAATACATTTGTGTTCTTCAACTTCAATTTTGAGACCTTGAACTTGTTCTTCAAGAGTATTGGAACGGATCTTCTCAATCTTGAGCTCTTTTATAAGCTTGATTGCCTCCTTAGAAAATTCTTCTATGGTCAACACTTCTTCATTGTTTGATAACTCTTGTTTATTGTGCTTGGCCATAAACAATACTCTCTCATTGGCTTGATCTTCATTGTCATTGTCTTCATCGGATGATGAGCTATCTTCTTTAGAGAGAAAGTTCCTTTTGAATCCTTTCTTCTTGCCTTGCTTGTTGAATTTCTTAAAGCCTTTCTTTCCCTTTTAGTTTTCATCAATTCTATTAAGAAATTTTGCTATGAAATGCCCAACCTCACCACAACTGAAACATATCAATGGAATTTACCTTTTAATTTTCCCATACCAATTTTTAGTTTTCTCGTAAAGTAAGCATAATCTCCATCTGAAAACCTTCTTCAACATCTTCCTTTTCTTCACACATGGAGGTGTAGGTGCAGGTCCTTGCCTTTGAAGGTTGTTTGTCCTTATTGGTTTTATTAGATGCAACAAACGTAGTCTCTAGATGTGAAGTACCCTCTTCTTCATCAAGTATCATTTCATATGCTTTGAGAACTCCATGTAATTCCTCTTTACTGAGTTTGTCAAAATTTGCACTGTATTCTAAGACCAATACCTTTGGGTTGAATCTTCCTGGTAACGTTCTAGGAATCTTTCATATAATAGTCTTCTCATTAACAGGCTCTCCCAATGCTTTCAGAGTGTTAGTTATTTCATTAACGTGTTGGAGGTATGCAGCAATGTTGTCATCTTCTTTCATTCTAAGTTGCTCAAATTTTTCTCTATAGATTTGAAGCTTTGCTTCTTTAACATTTGAGTCACCTGCATATATATTCTCAAGCTTGTCCCATACATTTTTAGAAGTTTTACAACCCAACACCTTATGATAAGCAGATTCAATAAATCCACTGATAATAATACTCTTTGCTTTTGCATGATTTACCACATTCTTCTTACCTTATTCATCTGCGGTTGGTGTAAAGCCATTTTGAATAGTGTCCCATACTTTGTAACCTTGCACCAAGAGATAGACCTACATTCTTCCTTTCTAGAGTGCATAATTATTTTCATTGAATAGAGGTACACCATTCTTGGTATGCTCCAAGATCTCATTCTGGTTGTTAAACTACTATTGAAGGAACTAAGCTCTGATACCAATTGGTTGAAAATACTGAGAGGGTGGGGTGAATCAATATTTTTTAACAATTAACACTTTTAAATATTTTCAGAGAATTAGTTAATCTTCAATTATTATTAACGTTTATGTAGCAATAATAGTAAATAAAATAACACAGGAGGCACAGAGATTTTAGGTGGAAAATCCCTCTAGGTCAAAAACTGCCAAACGCTTTTCTAATAAATTCTTTAATTTTTAGCCCCAACTGAAATGAAAGAAACAACTTCCTAGAATTCTAGAAAAGCATTCTTCTCCAGCTCCCACTGGATGGACACTCCAATACCAGATATTTTTCACTAGTCAACTGAATGGATGCCCCAATACCCAATGAGATACAACTCACCCTAGCACCACCCTACCAACTTGAAGTTTTCACAGGCTTGAACCTATTGGTGACTTCTTGCACTAACCTAGCACCACCCTACCACCCTATAGAATAATAAAAGAAGAATGGACTCCCATACCAGGGAAAATGGTCCACTTTAAAATGATATAGAATGATGTAGAAGAAGAAGACGCACTAGACCATAACCCCAACTATGACACAACCACCTAATGATGATCCTAGACCTCCCGAAACTGCCTCTTCAACTCTTGGCAGATAGACACTTGTACGACTTTTACAATGATGCTCTTACAATGACTCTGTACAATGATACTTTTACAATGTATGTATGCAATGCTTCCCACTTGAAGACTTCATGTGATGAACTTATTGTTCTGTTATGCACCTTGATTGTTTCTCTTGTCATGCTACCCTTTCTCACTCTTCAAAACATTATATTATGCATTGAGTCTTCTCTTGATTAATATATATTTCTTGCAAAAAGTATTCAAGGAAATACCCATGACATGATTATAGAAAAACTTGCCTCATCCTGCAGAGCATATGTTAGTGCTAAATAAAAACAACAAATTAGAATACAAAGAACCTAATGTAATTAAGACATGAACATGCATATACAAAAGATACCTACCTATAGCTTACCTCTGCTACATCATTTTGCTACACCTTGCTTTTTGTTGCCCTAGAAAGTGTTAGAAAATTATATATTACATAGAAATGGAACACATAAAATATTGCAAAAATATATACACAGAAAATGCATAAAACAAGAGAGACACATATATACGTGGTTCACCCAGTTTAGGTTACGTCCACGAAGAAACAACCAATCCTTCTTTTATTATATTATCCAGCAAACTGAAGAGATACAACCTACAGTAGATCTGTTGTAACTCCCTCTTTTATCTCAATCTCCTCTCTTTTCCTCACTCAAAATACAGATCTCCATAGACGCAATACAATTCCCTCATATATAGCAAGGGTTGCCTTCTAGGGCAGAAAACCCTAAACTAAACATAACTTCTACTGTCAGATCATCCTCCTAATGAACAGCCTAGATTGACTAAAAATTATTATATTTTTACAAGGCCATTTTACATCTATTTTTAGTTTTGGGGGTGTTTCCCCCAGATCCCCTAGTCAGGGGGATAGGCTCCCCCCAACCCCCGCGCGGGAGGGGGGGGTTGATAAGTCCACCGTACACCCCCCCGCGTGGAGGGGTGTATAGTCTTACTCGAGTATACATCTGGCTAAGACATTTCAATACAGAAGATAATTAGGCTTCACACCCAACAATCTCCCACTTGGAGACTAATTATAGCAACTCCACCACTGCTTCATTTGCTAGAAAACAACTCCTCTTTGGACCTGGTTGTTTCTCATCTTCTTCCTCATACTTGAAGACAAATTGAAACTGAGCAGATTCTCAATTTCTCCCTGGTTACAACTTTTGTTAGCATATCTGCAAGATTTTGGCTAGTGTGTATCTTTTCCAGCTTCAACTGTCCATCTTCCAATGCTGACTGTATGAAATGGTACCTGAGATGTATATGTTTAGTCTTGGAATGAAATGCAAAGTTCTTTGCAAGATGTATGGCACTCTGGCTGTCACTTTATAACCTGCCAAACTCCTGCTTCATACCCAATTCATCTAGAAACCTTTGTAACTAAATAATTTCTTTACTAGCCTCTGTAGCAGCAACATACTTAGCTTTTGTTGTTAAAATTGCAACAACACTTTGGATTTTTGAAACCCAACTAACAATTGTTCCACCTACAGTAAATACATATCTTGTAGTGCTCCTCCCGTTATCTCTGTCACCTGCCATATATGCATCAACATATCCCTGTAGAGAAATGTTTGAACCACCAAAGCATAATGCTTTATTTGTGGTACCTCTCAAATACTTGAGAATCCACTTCACTGCCATCCAATGTTCTTTTCCTTGGATTGTACATGTACCTGCTTACAACTCCCACTGCATGTGAAATATCAGGCCTTGTGTAAACCATTGCATATATTAAGCTTCCAATTGCTGATGCATATGGAAATTTAGACATATGAGCCATTTCTTCCTGAGTCTTGGGACACGCCTCCTTACGTAATTTGAGATGGCTAGCCAAAGGTATACTAGCTGGTTTTGCATTCTGCATATTAAAATTTTTCAACACCTTTTCTATGTACTCACTTTGAGACAATGTTAATTTGTGAATCTTCTTGTCTCTAGTTATTCTCATACCAAGGGTTTGTTTTGTAGCACCCAAATCCTTCATTGAAAATGAGTTTTCCAATTTTATTTTGAGCACATTTATCTCCTGCATGTTAGAACTTGCAACAAGCATGTCACCTACATACAATAACAATATAATATAGCTGCCATCATTTTTCCTTTTGAGATAAACACAATGATTAGAGTGACATCTAGTATAACCTTGTTCAGACATAAACCTGTCAAATTTTAGATACCACTACCTTGGAGCATGTTTTTAGCCATACAAGCTCTTCTTCAACCTACACACTAGTTCCTTCTTCCCTTTTACCTTATATCCTTGTGGTTGCTCCATATATATCTCTTCCTCCAAATCCCCATGGAGAAAGGTTGTCTTTACATCTAACTGCTCAAGATGCAAACCTTCAGCTGCTACTAGACTTAGAATAGTTCTAATTGAAGTGATTTTCACAATAGGAGAAAATATCTCATCAAATTCTATACCCTTTTTTTGTGCAAACCCTTTCACCACAAGTCTAGTTTTATACCTTTTTCTATCTCCATTTTCTTCCTTCAACTTGTAAACCCATCTATTCTGCAATGTTGTTTTACCTGCAGGAAACTTGACTAATTCCCAAGTCTGGTTATGTGTTAAGGAGTCCATCTCCTCTTTCATGGCTTTCTCCCACTTCTTCCTGGTTTCTACTTGCACTGCTTCTTCATAACATTCTGGTTCACCAAAATCAGTCAACAATACATAACATAATGAAGGAGAGTATCGTTCAAGGGGTCTACTTATCCTGGTAGATCTTCTAACACCACTTTCAGGTGTTTGAGGTGCTTGTTGCTGTTGTGGTTGTTGTTCTAGCTATTGATCATTATGATTTTCAAGCACCAGTACTTTTCCTGTGATATCGTCAACCACTATGTATTCTCTGTTTTCTTTTTCCTGTTTCTTTTCTTGCAACGATCCTTATACAAAACCTTTTCATTGAATATTACATCTCTACTCCTAATGATTTTATGTTTTTCATAATCATAAAAGCAATAACCAAAATCATTAACACCATATCCAATAAAGGTACATTTCTTTGATTTTTCCTCAAGCTTTGTTCTATTTTCGTTATTAATGTGGACAAAGGCTTCAAAACAAAAAGTCTTTAAAAAATAGTAGTTTACCTTTTTACCTGTTCATGCCTCCTCTGGAATACCACCATCCAAGAAACTTGACGGCCCTTTGTTTATTAGATAAACAATATTATCTACATCATCTGCCCAAAATTGTAAAGGCAATCCTGCATGCAATCTCATGCACCTTGCATGCTCCATGATTGTCCTGTTCATCCTTTTTGACACACCATTTTCTTGTGGTGTTCCCGGAACTGTCTTCTCTATGCGAATTCCATTCTCAAAATAGTAACTATCAAGCTCTTTGTTGCAATATTCACCTCCGTTGTTTGATCTGAGACACTTCAACCTTTTTCTTGTCTCATTTTCAACCAAAGCTTTCCATTTCTTGAAAGTGTCAAATACATCAAATTTATTTCGAATATAATAAATCGAGGTTTTTTTTGTTGCATCATCAATAAAAGTAACATAATAACAAGAGCCACCAAGAGATGATACCTGAGTAGGTCCCCATACATATGTATGCACAAGCTCTAATTTTTCGCTCTTCTTTTCTTTCCCAACTCTAAGGAATTTGACTCTCTTTTGTTTTCCATAAACACTATTCTCACATAATTTTAAATCAACATGCTTCAAACCTGGCAACAAATTTCTTGAGTGAAGAATCTGCATCCCCTTCTCACTCATGTGCCCATCTACAATGTTGTATCTTCTCCTATATAGGTTAAAGCATTAACAGAATTAGAAATACCATTGCATAAATACAATGTACCAACCTTTTCTCCTTTCTCTATTACTAGGGATCCTTTAGTGACCTTCCAGGATTTATCTGTGAAAGTAGTTATGCAACCTTCACCTCCCAAATGCCTTGTTGAAATTAGATTTTTCTTCAGATCTGGAACATGCCTTACCTCCTTTAATAGGCACTAATTTCCATTTTGCTATTTTATGAAAATCGTACGCATTCCAACAATTTTACAGGGTTTCTTGTCACCCATTCGAACCTGTCCAAAATCTCCTTGAACATAATCATGAAAATGTTTCTTATCAGGTATGGCATGGAATGAGGCCCCTGAATCTAACACCCAGGCATCAATAATATTTTCTAAAGAAAGAATCAAAGCATCTTGCAACACATCACCTATAACATTCGCTTCATGATTAGTTTCTTGCTACGCGTCTCCTTCTTTTCCCTTCCAAGACTTGCACTCTTTCTTCAGGTGTTGGGTGGCGAGCCTGATTATCCTCTGTATTCAAAGGTCTAAGCTAGATGTATACCATAGGAAGACTATACACCCCTCCATGCAGGGGGGTGCGGGGGTGCTAATCCCCCTTGGCTAGGGGGTCCAGGGGCCAGCGGTCCCCTAGCGGGTGTTCGAGGGCAGCGCCCCCGAAGCTAAAAATAGATGTAAAATTGCCTTGTAAAAGTCTAGTAATTTCTAGTTAATCTAGGCTGTTCATTAGGTGGATGATCTGACGGTAGAAGTTATGTTTAATTTAGGGTTTTCTTTTTTTCCTTAGAAGGCAACTCTTCACTATATATGAGGGAATTATATTGTGTCTATGTATATTTGTATTCTGAGTGAGGAAGAGAGAGGAGATTGAGAGCGAAGAGGGAGTTATAGCGGATCTGCTGTAGGTTTTATCTCTTCAGTTTGCTGGATAATATAATGAAAGAAGGACTGGCTATTTCTCTGTGGATGTAGCCCAAAATGGGTGAACCACATATATCTGTGTCTCTCTTGTTTCATGTATTTTCTGTGCTTATATTTCTGCAATATTTTATGTGTTCCATTGCTCTGTAATATATAATTTTCTAACAACTGGTATCAAAGTTGAAGGTCTATTTGGTTGATAAACTCACAGGAGAGAAGGGTTCCTGGTTCGAGTGGGAGAAATGGCGGAAGATGGTAGGTTTAGGGACGAAAAATTCAACAGCCAAAACTACCAGTTGTGGAAGATCCAAATGGAATATTATCTGTATCAGAGAGATTTGTACCTACCACTAAGTAGAAAGACAAAGAAGTCGATGAGTATGACAAACACAGGATGAAATATTCTCGACAGAAAGGCACTTGGAACAATACGGCCATGCCTAGTGGCATGGTAGCATTTAATATTTCAAAGGAAACAACAACAAAGGGTTTAATGTCGACAGTGGCCAAACTATATGAAAAACCCTCGGCCTCAACCCTCGGGCTCAAATAAGGTATTTCTTATGAAGTTTTTATTTAATATGAATATGTCAGAAGGCAAATCTGTTGCAGACCATTTAAGTGATTTTAATACAGTTACAAGTCAGTTAAGTTCTGTAAATTTAAATTTTGATGACGAAGTTAGGGCTATGTTATTTTTGTGCTCATTGCCAGAAAGTTGGAATGATTTAGTTATGGCCATTAGTAACTCTGTCTCTGGATCTAGTACTTTTAAAGTTTGATGATGTTGTCGGTGCAATCCTTAGCGAGGAAATGTGACGGAAAAGCTCTGGTGAGACATTAGATAATGCTTTGACTGCAGAGACTAGGGGAAGAAAAATGGAAAGAGGAAAGAGCTCAGGATATCACAGTAAGTCAAGAAAAGGCAAATCCAAGTCCAGAACGGGGATAGTGTGCTGGAAATGTGGAAAGAAAGGACACCTGAAGAAAGACTGCAAGTCTTAGAAGGGAAAAGAAGGAGATGTGCAGCAAGAAAACAATCATTAAGCGAATATAACAGGTGATGTGTTGCAAGATGCTTTGATTCTTTCATTAGAAAATATTATGGATGCCTGGGTGGTAGATTCAGGGGCCTCATTCCATGCCACACCTAATAGGAAACATTTTCATGATTATGTTCAAGGAGATTTTGGATAGGTTCGATTGGGTGATGATAAACCTTGTAAAATCATTGGAATGGGTAGAGTTTTCATAAAACAACAAAATGGAAATCAATGGCCATTGAAGGAGGTAAGGCATGTTCCAGATCTAAAGAAAAATATGAT